>NNCF01134514.1:66657-106483 GCA_002313205.1 Laupala kohalensis
TTAGGTTTCGACTTCAAATTAGCGTCAATGTTCTTTTGTGTTTACGTTACGTACATGGATGGCTCGTGTTGTCTTAACTCATTTAACTGCCAACATAAACTTTGAATTGGCAGTTTCCTCGTCCTAAACACCAAAATATAGTCACCCCTTGGAATTCTGGGCGATTTTTTTCGGAATAAAAGAGGGGACTATATTCAGGTAAAAATGGTACGTTGTCAAAAATATAATGATGATTCAATGGATGCAACGGAAACGCCAAATTACTTGCGAAAGCAATTCACGATAAACAAAACGGAAATAAAAAGACAACATTTTTGGAAACAATAACATTCCCCCACAGTCTTTTCACAAGCAACTTAGTGAGGAAATGCCTCTCAGGCTTCAAATAAGTTAGTGAAGCCATTACGAAACATTGCACTTCAGCGGGTCGAGGACATAACATACAAATGCACAGTGAAGTACAAGGTGTTTTAAATATCTTCTAAGTACCTCCATGTTAATTCACATCAATTGAACCAATTCAGCGCAAGTTTAGTGGTTACTTACATGATCAATTAAAGTAGTAACATCATAGTTAGCTTTTAAAAAATATATGTCGAAAGCTCCTTAACTTTTTTTCTTTTTTGTTCTTTTGGATCCCAAGATATCGTAATTAACACATTTCCACAAATGGTCGACTTTTTCTAGCTTTATTTCAAATGCTATTGAAATAATTGAAGGGAGCTAATTGTTATTCCTCTTCCAAGTTTTTTTTTTTTTTTTCTCCAAGAAACGTTTCGTTGGGGTGAATGATGCTTCAATTTTGCAATCAAGAAAACTAAACTTCCTTCTTAAGCAAATATCCATCAATAAAAATTTCCTTTACGCTAAAAAAACAAGATTATTTTTAAATCATTGTGAAAATTCGTTAGTCACGCGCTCCACTAACTTTTTTTAAACATGAACTAGTTTCAAAACCGGTTGCTTCCAACTTCAGCTACTACCGACGAATCCTTACAATAATTTATTGTAGTGACTCCCCTGTAAATTCCAGATGATTATTTTTCTTTATAAATGAAGCAAAAGAGATCTTGTAGACGAGGATAGTGGCAAGTGTATACACGGGACATCGTTCCTTGCACGTCTTGCTGTCGCTGTACTTGAGGCGAAAGCCATTCCTTCAAACGAACAAACCTATTCTCCTCGACACGAGCAAATTTCTCCCCTGATCTCAATCTCCTCATAAGGCGCTTTTCGAAGCAGCCACACCACAGTCACACGCAGTTTGTACTGCTTTTTTACTATAAGTTTGTTTATTTCTATTTATAAAATCATCTCAAATTGAACATCTTACCTCGAGAGGATTGTAGGACTCAAGAACTTTGCCGGCCTGACAAGAGAAGACGCTTGCATCTTTGGAATGTCCACAGAAGTCAAGGAGACAAATGACATTTTCATACTTTAAGAATACCGTCTTCTTAGGAGCAGTTTTTCTCAACGTCTCCTAAAGGATAAAATTATACTCAATCACTAGCATTTTCATTGCCTTCAATAACCCTCGAACACAGGGCTCGTAGCGCTCAGAATCATTTTGTGAGCTTTCCAGAATTTCCCTTCCACTTTTAACAGTGTGTCAAAGTTGAAGCCTTCTCTGTAGAAGTTCGCTATCGTATGCAGCAAGTCACTTTCTCGACTTTCCCATCGAAGTGATTTCGGTTTTTATTCTGAAACCCGTCGTTCGAAGCCATTCATGTACGCCTGTACGTTTTTCAGTCGTCATTCCCAAGAAACACAAAAAAGAAATCCATTTATTTTGGGGGATTTGAGATTTATATTGTTAATAAATAATTTATTGATGATAAAGGGATCAATTCTGATCTTGGGACCCAAACGAAAATCTTACACTGAAAAACATACGATAAGCACAACCGATATGCATATGTTTCTTCCAAATAGGTTATGAAGAGTGAATAATCTGAAGTAATCTCACATTTTGCTGCGTGTGTGAGTGATGTAAAAGTGTCTTGTGAAATGTTAAGTAAAGTTAATGGGTCTTACCTAATCTTCATTCAATCAACGAAATTAAATCTTTAAAAAGCTATTTTTAAAGGTTCCAAATGGATTTAGCTGCTACGGTAATCGGTATATTCTCCAATTCAAGACTCTGTATCATTATAGTCTTCATCCATTCTAAAAGAATCGGTGTTTTGTATAACTACGTTCATTTGTGTCTCCACAACATCCCGCTCTATTTATTTATTTATTGAAATATCATTAATTGCATTTAAATGTTATGTTTTATTATTCATTATTATTATAGTATTTTTTTTCTTTCCAAATTTCATTATTTCCAGAGCATTCCGTGTATAGGAAATATATGCTTAATACTAATAAAAAATATAATTATTCCAATATTGTGGATACACGTTCAATACTGTGGAACTTAAGGGCACTTAATAAATAAAAAAGTAAAATAAAGTTAATAAAAATGATCATCGAATAAACTTTGGAGTGAAAAAGCAGTTGCGTGTGACGTCGTCGGGGATAATAAAGTAAGGTTACTTCATCACTACTTTATTACTTCCAACTTCTCTATTTTATCACTAGCTACTAAAAACTCTTATATATTACTTTATACGATAAGGAAAAAAATTACGAATAACGATTACTTACTAGAAATAACTTGAAATCGTATTACTCGTATCAGTGGCGAATGTTTCGCCTATTGCTCTGCTTCCTCTTTGACGTATGTCTCAAGAAGAGACAGAGGCGCTGCTGCGGGAGAAGCGGCAAACACCGACGTTCGTGTTGCGACGAATAGCGAGCGACAGCAAAACCCCCTCGTCCACACATTTGTGTTTGCTATTCGGCGAGCGGTTGCTGCTCGGCGGGAGTTGGCCGAATGACAAATGTGCGGAGCCGCCTTCACTGTTTTATTTTTTCTTCTGAAGAATGACTCAAACGGTTTTTATGAAACTGTTTTGGAATGTCTTATTTCCGAGTACTATCGTCTTTCTTTCAGATAAAATCCTCCTCATACGACAAGAGAACCCCTTGGACCACTGACACCCTCGACTACGACCTGCAGCGAAAAGCAAAAAAAGTGGGGGTCCACAAATAGTGGATCTCATTGAAGCAGATCGTGACGTCAGTTTTCTTTTCTTTGCTTTCGATGAACGGAATAATCCACACGCAGTGTACGAAATGGAACAGCGCGAGAAAGTTGTTAATTTCCATCTTCATACCTGGTGGAATCGCGGTTGCCAATCCCCTAACAAAGAAACAGAGTGGGTATCACTGACCGAGGAGATTTGAGATTAAATCCAACTAAAATGATGCTAAATGTTGAAAATTTGATATTAAAGCATCAGGTTCATCCCTGACACTAAAATCACTTATTTTTTGCTTTGTTATTTTATGTTATAGATACTAAATTTTAATTTGGTAGGTTGTAATTTGAATTCAATTAATTAATGTATAAAAAGTAACATGTGTTTTTGTGGATGAATTGGCAAAACTGCAATAGTAGATAAGGAGGGAGGGAGGGTTCTAAGAAACAGAACAAAGTTTTGCGACCTCTGCGCCAGACTCTTGACTCTCCTGGCGTTGGCCCTTCCGCCCTTTCGTATTTGCCTCATATGAGCTCTTTTTCTTTTATCGCTCTGACAGCATCGCATCCGTCTCTCGGGTTCCTTCTTCTCCATTTCCGACGTCTGTCTCTTCGTGACGCCACGCGTCACTAAAAAGTGTCGAAGGATCAGCAGGTTTTACGTATTTTAGACAAACTTACTTCATTGCCGACACCTCTTCTCGTTTCGAATTTTTACCCCCCACCCCTCAAACGAAATCCAAAAGCCCCATTACAGTTTTCACTTTGCTCTACAAAGAACTTTGTCACGACGGAATACGCGCGCATTGACACAAATGTTCAGTTAGTGTGTAGTTTAGTTAGTGTGTAGCGGGTAGCAGCAGCAAAAATACCGATGATTGAGGAATACGAGAATGTTCTTACACAAACACGAGCTTAGTAGACGTCGTCTTGTCGTGGATAATTGATAAGAAGTCGTTCAGTCTTGCATTAACCAAGAGAGGTTATGGCACCCCCCCCCCTCTTCCATACCGTTCACGAAATCTCACGTCATCCCAGGGTCTCGTCAGGGAATTTTAGCTTTCTATTATTACCATTCTTTCAACCATCACTTTATGTTATTAAATTGGTTGTTGGCAAATTCAAGGTCTCGTATACCTTCCTCATTTTTCCCTAATTTGTCCCAACATTCTGGTCCCTCGTCTCCCGTGTGTCGCCATTTTACGTTTTGGTCCTCCGAGTCGGATCTACTTTCATTCGCGCACAGCTATTTTTGTCTTCGGAAAAATGTTTGTTTAGAAAAGTAGGGGGTCATGACCCCCATGTCACCAGGTCCGTTGAGTCGTTCTTTTCAAAACATTTAGACACCGTTGTTTTTTTAACGAGTATCACCGAGCCTTTTATCTACGTTCCTCTACAAGAGTATGCTAGATACTTAAGATTTTTTTTTCATAAATCTTTATATTATTTCATCAACTGCTGAAAGAAGTGCTTTCCCGTTGTAGCAAAGCGCATTTCTTTCTTAGTAAAACATATCATCACTTGAGCACGAGAACCAGAGTCCAAACGGGTGTCTTTTAAAAGGTCGCGCCTAGAATCTGCACGTAGGTAGAATTCAAGGTCACTAAAANAATGTCACTGAAATACCTTGAATCGGCATAAATCAATAAACAGAGCAACATTTGTACTCGTTGTGATTTCAACTTGAAAAACATACCTCGCTGACCATTTGAATGAAATAATAAATACCAATTGATGGTGAAATATGTTGAGGAGAAAATTCTTGTTTATAAAATGAGAGCAATTTTTAAATCACGAAACTGCTTGTTGGAAGTTTACTTTGATTTTTATAGTAAATTTTCCTTTGTAGCATTTCCTACGTCACTAGAGGACATCTCAGAGAAAAAGATATTTCACTTTTCTTTCCCAAAGAGGTTCAGATGATGAGATGCAATAAATCACTTGGAAACCCTTTGCGCTCCATAGTTTTTGTTCTTTTACATTTTATTCTCTCTTGCGCTTTTTTCATTTCAAAAAACGAGTCAAAAGGAAAGTTGCTGAGTATTGTTTTTGTGCCATACTACATTATTTACTGATACTAACAAATTAAGTCATTTTTTCTTCTTCTTCGTTATTATTCATAGTGACGTGTTTTATGACAATTACAATAAAAATAAACAAATCGATTATACATCACAGTGAGTTGACTTTGCTTGTAGTTCGTATCCTACCTTAAACACTTGCAGTTTGTTGGAATCGTGGTAGAGTGGATCTTACGTTGAGTGGAAGAGCGAGGGTGCAAACCCTCTGCCCACCCGAACTAAGCGTTTTCCCTCGCGTACTCCTTACCTGCAGTTCCCTGGCAACCCAACATCTCTCCTTCCCAATTCACAGTCAACGAAACAGAAGACCTTACTGCCCGAACCTCATAGCTATAAGACATGAAATAAATACAGCTACGATCCCCCCAACTTGTACAGAGAAAAATCTGGTTTTACTGCACGTAATATTTTGGATCCGCAATTTTCCAACGAGAAGAAACGCCGCTGACTATTTGTTAGAGAGGGCAGCGTCCACTTTGACTTCTTGTGGATTGGAGTCATCTCGCTCTCCTTCCTTTCTTCTTTCCTTCCTTGGAACATTCTTCTTTTGCTCCACGACAATCACCAGCGAGTTAATTTTCTTTCTGACGATCCCTAACACCAACCTCTACCTCCTTCCTGACCCGGGTTTTCTTTGGATTTCCATTAATATACTTTTGTTATTATTAATCTCGAATTTTGACTAAATGGATAGCAGTACGTATTTATTAAACATGTCTTTTTTTAATATTAAATCCTTAGCCTCTGCCCTTGAGCCCTTGGACTCTTAATTGGAAATGATGGAATACGTCCCTTGCTCGGTTTCGGAGAGAAACTTAGTGATACGCTGTACGCAACTGTCTTTTTTACTATAAAGTTTATGTTTTATTTATTAAATTTGAAAATTCTATGGAAGTCTAATTTTAAGACAAAACCACATTGGAGGGTGCCCCATACATATTTCAAAAGTTCTTTTTCTAAGAACCACTCTAATAGACAAGACACTATTATTCCGAGTTGTGAATTTTAAGAAAAGATTATCGTTAGCATGTGGAGGACCTGCTCGTCTCCCCTCCCCTCCCACCCACACAGATACCAGAAACCACCTATACTCCGAGTCATGTAACTTTGCAGCCGAGATTTATGCAATACGGCGAATGCCTAACACAAATGGCCAACTTCTACTAATTTAAGTAAATATCAAAGTACATATTAATAATAGAAGTCACAAAAGCGACTAATTGCTGTAAAGAAATACAATCTCATAACACAACAAACAAAGACAAGGTAATATTCGTTCCACAGCAGAAGGAACAAAACAGAATCGCGCCACAAGAGCCATCAAGTGAATTGAATTGGTGGCTGATGTTGGCGTTAGATACGAGTTTCCTACACAACGCGAGGTAACAAATATCATTACTCTTGTGGACGATGGCGAAGAAAAAGCGTTCGCTACACAACTCTGTACGAACATCAAGCCAATTAGACTGCCAATAAATAAAGAAATAAACAATTTATTGCCTACAGACATTCTGGGTCGCATTTTCTGAAAATTACAAATGGGTGTGCCACCAGAAATTATTGTGATGTATATATCTCCTTTGCTTGTGTGCTGGTTGCTTGTTGGATAAAATATGAACGAGCTGTGCGTAGAAAAAGAAGAAGAAGAGGTGGAGGTTGTGGTTAGTGTGGGAGGAAGAATTATAATTGAAATTTTCATTATATTAGGGTTAATTGTTACTAATTGTTAGTGTATATTATAAACTGTATTATTGTCATGAAACTTGAATTGTTGATCGTAAAAATTTAATGATTCATTTCACACGAATTGTAATTAAATGATTTAAAATCTCGTGTTGAATGGCTGTTCTAGATAGCAGCGCCATACATTTACATGACGTCATGGAGTTAGTTCTCCTGCTTGACAAACATTACTGGGTAGCGCAACCGGTTGGAAATTTGTCACATAAGTTGCTTTTAGAAGAATGTACCCCTTGCTCTTACTGAGTGCGGGGGGTGGTGGGGGAATACTATTCTATGTGAGCCTTGCTTCTGCTTTGCGTTTCAACCTGTAGAGCGCTGCACTATCCTTGAACTTGCTTGAATCACGAACAGATAGCGCACCAATCACCTTTACCGCTGAAATGTCATAACCTTCTCTCTACCGAAACGACCTGAAATCTCGTTAATAATATTGGTTGTGGGAATGAAGATTGATTTCGATGACGTTCGGGAATTAATGTAGAGGTTATATCCAGGTGATCAGTCATTTGGCAACTTCTGTAATTCATTTCTTGAGTCATTCACCCAGACTTACATAACCTTATAACCTGGAGAGATCATTTTAATCATTTTATCCTGTCTTTAAAAAAAGTTGTTTGACTATGCTGATAAGAATTCAAGGTCCGAAATTTATTTGAACGACTTCATAGGTTTCTATATACTGTCTGGTCGAGGGTGGATGAGGTACCGTCGTTAAAGTGTTGTTGCTAGATGGTACATATATATTCTGAAGACCATGAATGATATTATTGGTTTCGGCATTCTGACAGGTACTTTATCATCATATTCTGAGGATACGTTTACCCTTGGCATAGTCACAAAAAGGACGAATTTCTTTCAGTAAGCGACCGATGCTTCGAAGGGACTGCAGAAGACAAGAGTGGTCCTGTGTTGAAGAATGCAGTGGAAACATCAATTCTTTCAGCAAAGGTGGTGAAAACTGAATGTGTTCCGGATGAAGAGGAAGCGATCGTTGTAAGAGTAGTAGCGATCAGCTAAATGTTTCTTTGTCTTGCGTTTCGCTATAATGGCACAAATTAGGAAACTTTTGCCACCTCCTGGACTTAAAACTAAACTATTCTTCAATGTCCCCGCACATTTTTTAAATTTTATTTATTTATAGACTTTGTAAACTTTGTCTCTGTGATGTTCTGATCCATGGTAAAAATTCAGCATTTGGTTTACCTCATTCTGGAGAATAGTGGTTTAAATAAATAAACTTTATTGTCAAAGAGGCACTGGCAAACTGTTTGACCATGTGGGGTACAATAAACTAAGTTACTCTCCGAAAAGGAGCAAGGGACCATCTCATCTGCCAGTACTCAGAGGAAAATCGGAGGAAAACCGAGCCACAATGATTTTATTCTTTGTTCTTTTCTTCCGTATGTATTATGGTCCCACAAAAAAGTTGTATTATGGTAATTGGAAAATGTTAATAGTTATATAGATGTGCCGTCATAAAGTAAAATGTAGAAATTTGTTCTTAATTGAAATAGTTTTGCTTAATAGCATTTGCAATTGAATGAATGAGAGCTTGCTTCTAAACATGATATAGCAGTGGTGGGTGGATTCATCTCCATTTGAACTTCTAAAAATAACTTTTGCTTTTTTTTTTCTTTTTTTTTTCATACTTTAACAGAAAACGCTTCAAGATAATTTATATAGATTAAAATTATCACAGATCACAATTTTTTAACATATTACAACTATTGTTTTGGTACAGTTTGCATTTTGATGGCTCTTTTCCATTATTTTCATACTTTGAAACATAAACTTGTAAACTCTCTGAAAGAATAACAAGAAATGATTCCTAAGGTTGGATGTGAAGAATGCAAAAGAAAAAAGGTATTGTACTGCAACAATATTTAATAGATTACCTTTAGAATTTAGAACATTGAAAACAAGTTAGAAATTGTTAATAATTGAAATGAAAAGATGGCTACAAAGTAGTAATAATAATAATAAATTTATTGTCAAAAAACCTGCACATACTCTGCAAGTGACGACAAACTGTTTTAGTCTGCAGAAGCAAGTAAAGGACAAATTCCATCAATTCTGATTGAGGACCCTAATGAGGCAGAGGCTAAGGATTTTTTAACATTTTCAGCTTCACTTTACTCCTCAGATGAGATAAAAAAATTATGATATCAATAGAAGAATATCAACATGTTCGTATTTGACACATAAAATTTATTTCCCGAGAAAATATTAACTAGTTGTAATTATATTTTTATTTTGAAGTGGTCTTCCTTGTTTTGTTTTGACACTCAGCCTCCTCAGCAACAAAATATATATTGTGTAATATTTTTATATCACATTGTATTTGTCAGAGTCAAAGTAATAAATACGAAATGAATGAATTAATATGTGAACAAAATTATAGTACTCTTGATGCTGATTACATTCATTTAAAATTTCATTCATAATGTTTTTGCTCCCTTTTTATTTATAAATAGTTTATTTCTAACTGTATGTAACCTTGGTACGGTTTATTCATTATCTCTGTACTCCCATCCTGGCCCAGGTTTGTCTCCGGTTTTCCTCCGGGTAGTGGCAGTTCTTTTTCTAGACAGGAATGTCGTTAGTAAATTGATAGTACGTATTTGATTTTTGATTTTATTTTAAGTATTAAATCACTGCTGAGCCATTGATTGGAATTGATGCGATGGTCCCTTGCTTGTCTCTGCATAATAACTTAGTTTATTATCCCCCACGTGGTCACACAGGTCATACACTATTTGCAATTGCTTTTTTGACCATGAAGTCCTTTTATTTAGGAAAAAAAAAAAAATTAAATGAATTTGGATTTCAAAAGTAAAGACATATAGGTACATTTTCTCAGGCATTGAATTCTTTGTTGAATGGATAGGTAATCTTGATAAGTTTTTTTTCTGTGTGTGCAGTGCGTATTGAAGCAATGGACTGAGGCGAGTGGCTCTGAGACCGTGGACGTCGTGCTGACCACAGGAGGCACAGGTTTCGCTTTGCGAGACGTCACTCCAGAAGCGACACGACGCGTCATCTACAAGGAGGCACCTGGCATGGCAGTTGCTATGACTGTCAAGTCCTTGGACATTACTCCAATGGCTGCTCTCTCAAGGCAAGTGAACAGAACGCTGTAATACTCAATAATGTATCGGAAAATTCAAACTTGCATTATCCAATGCATGAAGAAACTTACATTCAGGGAAGCACGCCGTAAAGATGTAATTTGTAACAATTTTGCAGTTTCTATGAAGAGAGCCACATCAGAAGCAGGTACATCAGTCATGTCAATTAGTAACAGCCTAAGATTTTATTATTTTTTTTTTATAAACTTAAAAACATCTAAGAATAAAAACACGCAGGAGCATTTATTGTACCTTCGTACATAGTATATCCTATTAAGGGACAAATTCTTGGAAAGGAGCCTACAGGTATAGAATTAATGCTACTGATAGAACATGAGCTGGGAGAAGATTTTGCGATCTGGATATTAGGAGAAATTATTGTTTAGCCTCGATTATTCACCATGACAACCATCTTCAAAATAAGTTTATTCAAACTAAATCTATTACTAAAACTTAAACTTGGACTCTTCCTCATTCAGACACAACAATTTTCAAAATAGACAACTTTTACATCGCCATTGAAACTTGAAATTCGCTACCGAATAATTACATAAAATCTTTAAAGACCAAAAATGTAACCTACAGTGTAAATCACATTTTTTATATTTTACTTAATTTTTATTTTGTCAAATTGTAATTTCAAATGTTTATTTTATAAAATGTTTCTTGCTGTTTTGAGTTGGGGAATGTAACATTCCATGAAATTGACTTTGCTCTAAATAAATAATAATTTATAAGTGCTCTTATTTTGTTTGGCCAAAAGCATTTGGATTTGTCTTTTTGCCTATTAGATATTCTTTTAGATTTGATTTATTAAACTGAGGTTTTTATTTTTGAATTTTTATAATAAAAAGTTCCGTTTATCCATCGGGNAAATAAAAAGCTCCGTTTATCCATCGGGTGTTTCCTTTACAATTCCAAAAGTCAAGTGTTACTCTTCAATGGTGTATTATTTCTGCACAAGACAATACATTAACTTTTTTGGAAATAATGTTCGTTACGCTAATTCAAAAGCCAATACCAATGGGTTCGGCAATTTATCTCTTCTGTCAAACAGAAGAATCTGATACTAATATTTCTGTAGACTGTTGTATGTTGCTGGAATTAGGAAATACAGATTACATATGCAGTGTAAATCAGATTTGAATTAAATTGAAAATTTTTACAGCCATCCTTAAAATAACAAGACACTCTGTGCTGCTCGAAAATACTAGTTTCGTAAAATAAGTGAGGAATTTTTGTATTCTATTTGCAGTTCACATTTTTCAAAAATGTAATCAAATTTTGAGCTAACAATGTGAAATCTATTTAACCTTCTAAATAATTGGTAAAAATAACAGTATGGTCATTGAGCTTTAATTATTTGTTCGATGTCACATTTCAAATATTGTGGTCAAAAGTTATTAGATGATTAGTGGTTGATTTCTTCAAGGTATAAGTCGGATGGACAAGGCACATCTTATTGCAGGTGGTTGCAGCAATAAAACATTTTTATTGGGAAGTGCTAAGTAGAATGTTACAAAATGGTGTTTTATGTTTGCTATTTCTGTTGATAGGTTCTTCTCAAAATGAATATTGCAGTTTGTTGACTTCAAATTCTCTTTATCAATAACTATGCTCCTGTGGAGAAGTCTTCCATTTGTTCTGTTGTGCTGCTGTGTTTTTGAAAAGCGTAGAGTCCTAGACGTACATAGTGGACGTGAGATACGTGTTTCGAGGACAAAACTGTTAACACTTTGTCAATCGAGGGAGCACGTGAAATTCTTTGCTTTGTGCTAAACCAAGTACCCGGCTTATTGAGTGGTACATATGTTAACGCTTCAACCTGTAATTTAGAGGATTTTGTCAGCTTTAACATATTTTATTTTGTGTAATTTTTTGAATCTACTAATTTCACGTTTTGATTAATTGTGCACAATTCTGGATGAAGGTATGTTTGGTTGTTTGTAAGTACTGAACTGGCATCCATCCGAAGTAAGCGAAAGGAAAACTTGAGCTGGAACCCATTTCTAAAATCATCCAACTCGTGAACATTGAACTCGTGTTTTCCAACTTGTTGCAAAGCAAAACCACTTCACAACTGAACATAGAACCTATCTCAAGCTCTATTTATTTATTTATTTATTTATTTCTGATGCACTTTATTTGTTGCAACGTTATCTTATTATTCATCTTATTCAGAGTAGATTTTGAATGTTGTTGTTCTTCTTCTTCTAATTATTGTGATGGAGACTATTTTGCCTAAATCTCTGATGAGGGTTTCTTTAGAACTGTTTTTTCTAAATGTGATTGTTATTTTATATTGTTGTTGTTTTTTTCCATTCCTCGTTGGTTTGACCCCCGTGTCCTTGTTGTAAAACTAGTGTACTTGTTATCGTTATTTTCTTTTTCATTGTAGTATTTATTTGTAAATGGGAAGGGAAACGTAGCTTAGAGAATGCTATTGAAGCTGTTTATCTATCTACACGGAGCAGCGATAGGAGGAGGGTGAGTGGGTGGGCGGGTGGAGAGAAAAGGGGCTATTGTTAGTAGGTTAGAACCACTTAGCTGGATTTACCAACAATGTGGAGGGGTTAGTAGGAGTGGTTAGTAAGAGTTAAAGAGTTATTGATACTAGGAGGAGGATAATGGGTAGAGGAAGGAAGGTTTTGCTTTTCGTGAGTCACAGCTATGTATATATGAGCTGGGGCATTAATGAGAGAAACTTAAAAAAAAAAAAATTCTGGCCCAGTCAGAAATTGAACGCGGGGTCACTGGGGTAAAGAGTAAGAACGCTACCACCTGAGCCACCAGAGGGGGCTGAGTGTATTTTTATTTAAAGGGTTACTAATGAATAGTGAATCTACTCTACCCATTTCAATTTAAAGTGTGTTGTGCAACCATTTCTACCGGCAGGGGTGCTGGTTCATTCATTCATTCATTCATTCCCTAACAAAAGTTAAATGATTAATCTTTTATGAGATGCAAAAAGAGATTATTATCTCTGATGAGAAAGAAAGAAAAAGTGTGGATGTAGTTTCTGGGGATCTTCCAAACGTTTCCAACTGTGCTCTCTCTCTCTCTCTCTCTCTCTCTCTCTCTCTCTCTCTCTCTCTCTCTCTCTCTCTCTGCGCCTCCACTCAGTTTTGTGCAAAAACTATTTCGTCTCATTTTGGCCTCAACGTAAAGATTTTCAATTTTTCATTTCAACCTTCCTATGTTTCATGATAATGTTATTAAAATTCTTACTTTAAAAAAGTATTATTTATTATTACTGGGTACAAAGGTACAAAATTGCCTCAGGAGGTAATAAATTAATACAATAATAATAAATTAATATAATTCTCATTATGTAAGTGATACATTACAGAACAACCATCTTCTGAGTTTAATCTTTAAAATGCTTCTTTTTTTTTCCTTCACGTAAGATTCTTTACTTAAGCAGGTATATTATTGCTGTATATAAATATATATTGTTTTTTCTGTTTTTTCACAAATAGCTAGAATTAATTTGTCCCTTGTAGACTTATTATTATTTTAAAATTTGTTTCTTAGTTTTTCATTATTACAAATTTGATAAAGCCAATGTATAAGTCTTTTTAAATATTTATTATAAGAGTCTCAACATTATCATTATCATGATTTAGTATATTTTTTTTTAAATTCTTTTTTCTAGATTTAATAATGTAATCAATGCGTTGTTATATGCTGCACCCCAACCTATAGTAATTTTATCTCGCATTGGTTCTTCATGTTTTCAGTATCATGTCTTTTTGTTCATATGATGTTGATACGGGTGTCACTATTCACCTAAAATATTGTGACTTACAATTTTTGACAAAATTTAAATGTATTCTCATTTATGTACACTTATTTAGCATTTAGATCTCCAGAACCTTAAATGTAGAGGCAGATTTTTCATACTGCCGCTCGCTCTGCTCTAGCCTAGGGATGGCATCTATTGAAATAATAAATCTTGACTTGAATGTTATTTAGTAGCTACAATTTATAAACAATACTTTCTTAATAATCTATAGTTTGATTATAATACGTTCTTGTGAAATGACTTTTTTGTGTTTTATTAAATAAATTATTTGTGGGTATTATGTTAATACTATAACACTTGCCGAACTATTTTTAGTGTCAGGAGTCAAGTGCTGGAATGTTGAATCCTCTTTTGCCTTTGGTCCCTTGATCGGGATTGATGGAATACGTCCCTTGCTTGCTTCCGGAAAGTAAATTAGTTTATTGTCCTCCACGTGGTCACACACAATTAGTAACTGCTTTTTTTTGACAATAAATTTAAATTTATTATGGTTATTTTATATAGGTAGTCCTGAAGACTCCCCCTTGTGGCTTGATTTTCAACTGTGGTTTTCTTTCCTTAGGGCAGTGTGTGGTGTTTCACGTGAAGGCAGTTTGATCATCAATTTGCCTGGCAGTCCCAAGGGGGCCAAGGAATGCTTCGAATCCATTTGCACGGCTATCCCCCACGCAGTGGCTGTGGCGCGAGGGAAGCAGGCGACCGTCGCGGCTCAACACTCGACTGAGCTGCAGAACACGCAGGTGTCTTATCACCTCCCTTGCAGGGTTAAATGTATCGGTCTGTTATTTAACGTATCATTATGTTTCAATGGAAAAAAAGACCCACTAGATATCAAATGATCCTTTGTGCTGAAATCAATGATAAATCAGTATGACCACCTTGAAAATGCATATCAGACTAATCCTATGAATACAAGAAATAATAAAAACATAAATCCTCTGGCCGGATGGTTTTTAAATAAATTCATATATAATTTCTTACATGACAAATTTAATATAGGATAGAGTAGTGCTAAATTTGCCTTATCTTTTCTGATAATTAAAAACAAAACATTATTGAAATAAAAGCGTCGCAAAACTAGAGAACTTTTTGAAAAGACGTGTCTCATGCAAACAAAACATTTCTTCTACAGGAGATTGTGATGTAAACTCTGGTGTATTTCAGATTCAAATGGAGATTTGTCTATATTTAAGTAGTTTTGTTAATATTAAAATATTAACAGGAATGACATATACAAATTCTGAAAACCCTATGTTTTTATGTCCATTGTGATTTGTAATATTTTAGGTAATGAAATTGATTAATTTGGATCACTAGTGATTGACTATGTGATCAAGTTTAATAAATAATTTAAGCCCTATAACCTGTTTTTCTTAAAAGCTGAATGTAAATTCTATTTATTCTCCATTAGAAGGTTTAAGTCTTAAATTAGGGCTTTAGGGCTCACCGATGTCAAGGTCATTACAGCCCTTAAATTATTTGTTCTCTGGTACTACCTTGAGTCGCTGATTTAGTTATTGTATCATATGCTTCACTGCGATTTGAAGTGTCTTTTGATTTATTGCAATACGAAGGGAATCATCTCTCGAGTGTGCTTTGTGTGTGCAGTCGCCGTTCCGTATCTCATCGCTTCTTGTTGCTGTTAAAGATATGTTTGTGGAAATAGAGATATCATTATGTACTGAAAACTTTTTGTGTGGTGTTAGCACCCCTGAGATCGATGCAGGAGCCCCATGTTCGATTCCGGGCTCGTCCCAGCATTTTCTGTTCCTGACTGAAAGATTCCTCGTATCTTCTCCACATGCGGCAGAAATATATGTGCGTGTGTATGTGTGTACTCTATAATCTGTTTGTGTTATAGAGAGAGTGTCTGATGCGTGTAAGGAATAAAGACGTTGTGAATTTAAAAAGCAAAAGAGAATCAGAATGTATAATCTGTTGGCTACAGATGTTAGAATGTCGAGTGAAGGAAAGTTTAAAAAGAGTCGTAAATATGACATAAATTACCTTGATAATTCACAGTGTAGAGGCACTACAAATATTATTATTACTTTTCTAAACACAAACTACTTTCGGAAGCTTTTGCTTTTGCTTTTGCTTTTGCTACCTCTTTCCCGTTGATCAAACGCTCCTAATGGTGGCCGTCAGGTGGATGAATTTTAAAAAATCCAATCGTTTCCAAACTTAACAATCTATTCTTGAATAGCTGAATGAACAGCATTCGTTCCCAAACCAACAGATCAGTATACCTATCGACGTTCTTCATCAAGTTTATGTTGTTCATCCTAAAAATGTGCCGCTACTGCTGACTTTCCAATATGTTGTAATTTGATGTGCCATAAATGTTCCTGTTTTTCTTCTATTTTCTAAATTTATCTTTGCTTCACCTACGTAAACTATATGATGATCTTTACAATTAATTTTGAAAATTCCTGATCTGTTAAGAAGAGGTACTTTATCCTTATATTTAGCTTTAATTTGGGACTTGATGCTAAATCTATTTTGTCAGATCGTAACGAGTTATTACAATAAATTCAAAAGAGTATTGTAAGTTGTTATTGAAACGAAGTGTATGTACTTAGGGACCCTGGACCAAAGAGGAATTTCTATCAAGTGAACATTTTTTGTATTGGGGTACTTATGTATTTGTTCAAAATGTAAATATCTTGTCTTGTCTTGTTGCAGAGTCGCTGTCCTTTGCACTCGTGTGGCCGCAGAGGAGACGGGGACCTCAAGGTACGACCCGCTTTCTCTCATGAATGAATGTTGGGCAGGTACTTCTATCATAAGAACAAACAGGGACAATGAAGGGTGATAATGGTTGTTCCAGGTGCAGGTTTAGCTCAAGAGTCTTATGTTGTTGTTGTTGTTGTTATTATTATTATTATTATTATTATTATTATTATTATTATTATTATTGGGGCAGGGATGTTGTGGAGTAATCACATATTCCGTGGAGTGAGTATCACTATTAGAACTTTTTTAAAAATCATTTTCATCAATGCGATGTGCCTGCTTTGACATTTTGGGACTGTTATTGACATTTTTATGATTCATTAAAAGCTGCTAGTTGGGTCGTCGTGCAGATATTATGTAGTAATTGGCAGAGTAAGGGCCCGTGAAGAAAATTTTTTCCTACCGTTCATAAATCGTGCAATGTTACTATGACATATTTTATAAGGACACCAATAAAACATTTCCATCAATTAATTTATTGTATTAACAAAGTACCATAATTACTCCAATTCCAAATTATTTGTTTTTTTATTTTTTTATTTTTACTATTTTGATTCTCTTAATATTATTTTTACTCTTAATTCTCTTAATTGTAAACGTTAACAGAAGGTGATTTTCTAAGGGATGATGAGTGGCTTGGAATCTCACCGGAGTGTGAGTTCACTAGAAACGGTGAACTTATCGCAACCCTCATTTGCTCATATTCTGATGTAGGAGTGGAAATCTATAATAAGCAAAGTAAGTTATATATTTGTCCTACGCAGTCATCATTTTACACACATTATATTATTAGTTTGTCTTGATTCTTTCAATGGGCAATTGAATTTTTTGAATAGAAAAAAAAACTTCCTGTTCTATTTCTATTCCACTTCTCCTTGGATCCGCCACTGGTGGCAGTCGGTCAATAAGAAGCTTCATTATTGTGTTTGTGACGTTTAAGCAAATTCATAGGAATTCTTGAGACGTTTTAAATGAAGTCATATGAATCAAAGTCGCCAAGAAGGAACGAGAGGTTCAGAATAAATTTCACGTACGGCATATGATATTCTTTGTTCAGTGGATCCACATTTTCAGTGGATGTTTTTATAGTGAAGCTGAGATTTTTAGTGGTAAGGAAAAAGGTACCAGCCTGGCATTTGTGTGAAGTTGCCTTCTCCCTTTGTGTCAGGGGCTGGCAGATGCGACGGGAACTCCGTTGGCCAGAAGACCTCGATCGTCTCCTTTCCCTATGGTCTCCGTGGAGAGCGCTCAGCAAGTCATCAAACGGCAAGCACAGCAGGTACAAAGTCTTTTATTTTTATTTTTATTACAGGAACAACAGACCATTTGCCAAAATATACATCATAATATAACAATGTGTATGTCAGCTTATAGAGAGTAACAATGTATAATATGTACACAGAAGGAATTGTTTATTTAAGAACATTGTGGAAAGGCCAAAAGTTAAGATGAAAACGTACAATGTGGTAACCAAAATCGATGCAAACGAAAGCTGTAAATCTAATAAATCAGTTATCATATTAGTAATGTATTGTCCATCATCTGGAAAGAAAATAGGCAAAAGTCAAACTATCCCGTAATAGGTCTGGAAGGTGCCCAAAGGGTAGAGCTCCGCAGTTACTTGACCTCGAAGGCACTTGAAGGAAGAGATGTGATCACAGCATCTCCCAAGAACGACCCTGGTACTCGTTTTACAGCAGGTTGAATAGCAACTGAGCGCTCAATTACCCACTGAGCCACACTGACTCCAAAATTAATAGGTATTAATAGGTTAATGCTTAATTGAGTTGATGAAAGACGTTCAATTTTGAGTCAAGTTGCCTTCAGATGTGTTTCTATTTTAGTGATCCTTTCTGCATGTGGAATATAGTAGAATAATACCAGTCGACAGATCTACATATTCTCAATCTCAGTCTCAATAATTATAAAGCTCTTCCTATAACTTGTAACTTAAATAATGAATTAATGTGTCATTAAATAATAATTACACTAGTAAGATAACATCATGTTGTAATTAAAGACCTTCACTAAACTGTATTTAATAAATTATTTTCCTGTTTGATTTGAACACAGTTATTAATAACAATCGTTATTTGTCGAAAAGGCAAAAGTTAGAAACTGCGTCGTATGTCAATGTGGAGGATGACAATAAACTAATTTACTCTCCGGAAGCAAACAAAAGGGACCAACATCCCATCAATTCAGATCAAGGGCCCAAGGGCAGTAGTGGATTTAATATTTACAAAAGAAATTATTTAATAAATAAGTACTATCATCCATTTATGATTCCAAAATAAATTGTAGATATTTGTGCAGTAAAAGTTCAAGATTAATAAAACAAAGGTATTAATACGTTACCACAAAACCTAAAAAACATCGATACTCTGAACCCATTCAAAAACAAGACTCAAACAATTCTTACAACAGAAACTCTCCTACAGTGTACAAGAATTCATCAATGACAGTAACTAATGTATGACATACAATCTGTTGCAGGTAATCGTTAGAACAAAGGTGCAGAAGGTGACCCATGATCTAACAACATCAAATTACACTGTTTTAGCGTAAATATAGACATCGACATAAATTAATAAATTAAAAGTAAAATAATAGAATTCCTACCATAGATATCTAATAACACTAGCCTAAATAAATAGTATTAATATTCTGTAATAGTAGACAAAAATTGTATTTTTGTATTAATTTCTACTTAGCCCAAGTTAAATGAATATGGTTAAATGTAATAAAATTATTAGAATGTTGTTATTCTTATAAGTAAATATTATTGTTATTGTTGTTAGTACTATGACTCGCCATACTTCATTGTTATGATCTATGTGGTTCAGTAAAATATTATTATTATTATTATTATTATTATTAATGACATTCCTGCCCAAGGAAAATACTTGGAGAAAAACCAGGACCAGGATATGGGGCTACAACAGAGATAAGGTGTACGCAACCAAAGTGCCAAGTCTGTGTACAGTTAGAAATGATCTAACTATTATGAATAAAAAGCGAGCAAAAAGACTAGTCAGATATAGAGTACTATGATGACAATGGCGTGACAAAGTGTAAGAGAAATTAACATCACTCATTACGTCATCCGAAGTCACGTGGAATTCAATATTTATTAGGAAATTGAGACTCTCATTAACTTCATTTATTAAAATCTGTTAATTCTTTCACGTTATAGAAGCAATAGAGAATTAGAATGACGCGTAGCGCATTAACTGGGGATTTGAAGAGATACAATTTATTTATATCTTTTATATTTATTGGAAGGGAATTATGCAAAATTATTCCTAAATGATATGTTGTTGATGCTTTTTTGGCAAAGTGTTGTTGACACGCCAGGATGATGAATATTAGCCTTATTCTATAGAAGTGTGATACGCTCCTTAACTTCTCCTGTGCTTTGCAGGACGTGGCGTTGGGGGAGGAATCCGTGCCGTTGGCCGCCGCTTTGGGAAGAATCCTCACTCGGAGTGTTCACGCTCCTGACGATCTGCCTCCCTTCCGCGCATCCTTGAAGGATGGGTATGCAGTGCTGTCTGCAGACGGCAAGGGACCGCGATCTGTGGTAGCAGTCTCAGCAGCTGGTCACGAGGTAACAAGAAGAATCATACAGAATTTCTGAAAGCAAATAATCTTTCTCTTATTATATAATAAGAGCAATAATTGTAAGTTTAAATCGACTATGTCTTAAACTTATGGTGGGATTTTGTACAGACGTGATATGTAGGGGAATTTTTTATATCCGGAATCGAATGGCGTAAGTGTGAATTTTGTGAAAATTCTTGTGGATGGGATCATATTGATGCAAGAATCATAAAGACATCCAAACCTGTGCTAATTCCTATGACAAAATATCTAATAAATACCTCCATTAAGGCAGGAGTTTTTCCAGATGGTCTGAAACGAACCATTGTTATACCTGTATTCAAGAATAAGGAAGATCCCCACAATATTGATACCTAACGCCCTGTTGCACTGGTCCCTGAAATTGCAAAAAAATTTGAGTGATGTATAACTGTCTTGAAGAATTCAGCTCCAATTTGTAGCTTCTAAGAGTCCTTTCTAAGTATCTAGTGGCTGACACGTTATTGAACTTTTTACAATGGTGTTATTTACTCTCACCTATCGTATGGGATTTTGAATTCTGGGGCGCTGCAAAACAAAAACAAACAAAAACAAAAACTGAAAGATTTATTTATTCTACAGAAATCTGCTATTCGAATAATTTTTCGTCTCCTTAAAACAGAATCGTGTAAACCTCACTTCAAAAACCACAAATTACTCGCTTTCAATTGGATATTTTCGATTAAATACAATTGTAATAGTAAACGGTTAATATTATAAACTTGTGACATTAAAACAAATAAGAACATCAAAATACTCAGGTTGAAAGTAACATCTTTACCAAAGACAACGACGAAAGTGTTTTATATGTATGTTTAGAAAATAATGAAGTTCTTATTTGATGATTTGTGTACGTGTCACGTTGGTAATCAATATGCATTGACTAGAATGTTACCTGCACTGAAACTTCTTAGCGTTCAAACTGTAATGAGGGAGAAGGGAATGTTTACCTGAACCTTCTGAGAGACTGAGACTTAACGGATGATTTTTTAAAATTGTAATTGACTGTAAGAAATTCTATGTGAAACAAGATATTATGTATCTACACTATGGGTACGTTGGAAGCTTTAATAGTTTAATGTTAATAAGATAATTGAATACAATGTAAATTGTAAAGTATAAAGCTACCATTTCTGTATATTATGTTCACGTCATGTACTTTAGTTCACCATCTGATGATGAGATCCACAAAATCTCGAAATGTCGGATAATCAATAAAATTATGAAATTAAGCCTCATCCTTATTTTTTTTAAAAATAATTTTAAATAAAAAGTGAAGTGAAATAGAAAAAGAAATAGAAAAAGAAAACTTACTGATTGTGATCTAAAAAAATAGTGACACACAGTTTAGAGTTCTTAATAGTGATTAGTTTTTTGTGTATTTTTCTCATTCAGTCTTTTGATTTTCTTTTGATGTATTTTTTACCATGATCCATTGTTTTTAGACTTTATCAAGTATGTTAAAAAAATTTATTGCCTTGATTTCACTACTTTCTTATTTTAGAAATTGTTTATTTTTGGTCAAACTAAATTATTTCTTGTATTTTTATTGGATTCTTTAAATTTTCTTGCCTAGTTGGGATAGTTTTGAAGAATCGTCTCCAGAATAAACCATTCTTTGAGTGATTAAGGTGATTTTATATTTTTTATTTTTTTTTCAAATAATTTTTACAAGTCTATTGTGAACTCGGCAAACATGACAAAGTTTTATTATGTGCTTCCTCCCCAAGCAGTGATGCCATAAGTCCCAATGCTATGGCAAAAAGCATAGTACATGGTTAGGAGTGAACAGGCATTCGTAAATTTCGACATTTTTTATATTCCATGAATTAAATACTTTGATTTTTTAATTATGTATGAGGCTTCCCCTTGTGACTGGGGTCCCCAGGCAATGGCACAGACTGAAACGGCGGCAGAGTTACGCCACTGCGTCTATCCAATCTCTCATCCATCGGTTTTCCTAATTTAGCAACAAAAAACAACAACAACAAAACTCTTCAAAAACAGAAACCCTATTATATTGCTCCTAAGGAGCTTCTATTGTGCTTCTTTCGGTGGAGTTATTTTGCGACTGTATTTTGCAGAGTGGAGTGTGTGCCCTCCAGCCGGGGCAATGCGTCCGCATCAACACGGGGGCCGCTGTGCCTCCGGGGGCCGATGCCGTCGTCCAGGTGGAGGACACTCGGCTGCTCAAGGAGACCCTCGGAGGGACAGAGGAGCTGGAGGTGGAGATCCTGGTGACTCCGTCTGCGGGACTAGACATCAGGTGAAGCGGAGAAGTGAAGCAAATTAACATTATTTATTGTTTTAGTTTAAGGAAATTGTTACCTACCATAAGAAACACTTTTCCTGTAGGCATTTTTATTAAGCATTGTTTCTTTTTATTTTTTATTTTTGAAGTAAATTGCTTTTATCTTTTTTCATTTCATTTTGCTACTTCTTTGTTCCTCCTACCTCTTTTTGTGTGTCTCACTTCGATCCCTCGTCACATGTGTACAGCAGCACATGATTCAAGTTAATATTTTATTCTTCTAGAGATCATTTTCTTTTTTTCTTTATCGCATAACTCTTTTACACTCTGAATAAAACCTACTCGCATTCCTCTCCCTCCCTCTGTTACGTTGTGTATGTAGTCTCGTCTCGTCTCGTCTCGTCTCGTCTCGTCTCGTCTCGTCTCGTCTCGTCTCGTCTCGTATGTAATTTACCCAATTGTCCAGTCGTCACACGAATCCATCAACCTCTTTTGAAAGTTTTCACTCCTCCGTCGGGTGCTGTGTGGTCCACCGTTCCTCTTTCCTTTCCGCAAATACACGTATTGCATGTACGGCATCAATTGATGACGTAATTTATCACAAAGTATGTACTACTAAGATTTGGTCCTTTTTTTTTTCAGGCCCGTTGGTAGCGACGTGCGTCGTGGCCAAGAAGTGTTACGTGCGGGCTGTGTACTGTCTCCGTCCGAAGTGGGGCTGCTGGCCGGGGCGGGGCTGGCACAAGTGCCTGTGAGGACGTTGCCTGTCGTCGCTCTCCTGTCCACAGGAGACGAACTGGTTGACACAACGTCTCAGACAAGTGGGCAGAGACATCCCAAAGGCTACAGCGGCATCCCAGACACTAACAGACCGACATTGAAAGCCTTGTTGCAACAGCACGGATTCACGACTGTCCTGGACTTGGGCATTGCAAGAGACAGGTACGGGAAAAGTTTTTTTTTTTTTCCCCCTTCTTTCATTTTAATGGAATGAAATGTAGGGTGGCCACGAGGAAAAAATTAAAATTTTGAGACTGTTTCAATACATATATTACATTTAGCTAACGTTTCGTGCCGTCCGTTTTGAAACAGTCTCAAAATTTTAATTTTTTCCTCATGGTCATCCATTTTATTGTATTACATTAATGAGGAAATACCAGACAACCTCCGACTACAATTATTAATATTTCATTTTAATATATCTTTAAAATTTTATTATTTTTACGAATGACTCGTTACGTGGACCTGGTTTATTTTTTCAGAATTGTTTCTGCTTGTGTTGATGACGTGTCACTCTGTAGTGCACCCAGAGAGTAGCTGCAATAATGTGTGGATTAGCTTCACCAAGACCTTAAAATGTTGAGGCATTTTGGTGTCAATTAAAAACGGTAGAAAACACCGGAGAAACTAAGTTCGTAAATTTTCATCGTAGAAGACTTTCCTTTGACAATGTTTTAAAGTTTCACACATATATTACCTGTGATATTATCGTAGCGTGAAAATACCCTCGAACGGAACAAGAAGGACATATTAAATTCCTCGGTATAGGCATTGATGAATTAATTTCTTGGAAGACTCATGTAAGTCAGTTACAAAGTCAATTAAGGAAAAAATACTCCAAAAATTTAAATTTCTAAGAAAATTTCTTATATAAATGACGAAGTTGATATATTAAGAGTGTTTTAATCTGATATATAAAAATATATAAATAAGAGATGTGTGTTGTGTATTGATTGATGGATCGCTTCTGCTGATTCTGTGCTGCAGCCGTGAATCTATGTTGGAGCACATGCGTCGTGGCCTTGCGAGCGCAGACGTCGTCGTGTCCTCTGGAAGCGTGTCCATGGGGGATCGAGATTTCCTCAAGCAAATCCTCGTGCAAGACTTCCGAGCGGACATCCTCTTCGGCAGAGTGAACATGAAGCCAGGGTGAGAGAGAGGACGTAACAACAAGTCATTGCTTGTCATTATATAATGTCTTAACGTTGTTTTACAACAACAATGTGAATGAGGGCCCGTCTTTTCCTCTGTCTCTTTCTGACAACCTGAAATTGAGTAAAGTCTTCCTAAAGGAAAATGCTCATTCAAACTTCCATTTAAGATGGTTGGTTCTGGTAAAGTATGACGACCATAAGGACTTTAAAAGGAAAAGCTAACCGGTACGGTTCAACTTCTCCTGCAGATCCACACAGACTTCGCTTCTATTTTGAATTCTCGTGCCGCTGCCTTACGCCTTCCACGTGTGTGTTATAAGATCACTCAGATTATTTTTTAATATTCTAGAACATAAAAAGAATTCAAAACACAACAATTAACAATAGTTTCAATGTACGTTTGCCGTAATGAGAATGCTACAGAAAGAGATGTATTTCAGAGAAATTATATACATATTAATCTCCACAGACAGATAGACACACGCAGAAACCTTCCCAAATATGTCAAATTGTGTTTTATCAATAACAATTTCCTTTTTTAAAAATACTGTTCATGTATAAATTTAATTTTGTATGTATTTTTATCGTGGTGTTAATTTACATTGAAACTGTTGTTAATTGTTGTATTTTGAATTCTTTTTATGTTCTAGAATATTTAAAAATGATCTTGTAACATTGTGAGATTTCTGCAACCTCTCTTTCACTCGCTAGTAGTGAACTAACTAGCTCGCCTCAAGAAATTGCGGCACGTTATTTTATTTTATTAATTTGAATCAAAGTTAAACTGTCTGCTAAAAAACTTGGGTCGTTTTTCTTTATTAATTACTACTTTGAGAAGGCAGTGAATTGTATTTTTAACTTTCTATTAAACTCTTGGCAGCAACTTCTGTGAAACAGGACTCTTTGTACACGATGAGAGAAAAAAGGAAGGTTTTGGAAGGTCGTTGCCTCATTTACGACGTAATTCTGTTTTTACCATCGTTATGTTCTCTTTGTGTGTCTGTGTGTGTGTGTGTGTGTGGGGGGGGTGATATGCATTAACTCAAGATGAGAAACAAGGTAATTTTTCCTTGAGACGTGTTATCACGGATTTCCAAGTGTCTTTTATTCTGTTAAAAATTGAAATTTAAAGAAGATTGAAACCATTATGCTGTTTTTTCTCTCTCTCTCTCCACTGAAGAATTGCAGAATATGGAACTCTAGTGTTGTTTGTTCAATACCTGACCTGTAGTCTTGTACTAATGAATCATATTGTAGAACTGGGGTCAAGAATCGGGTTCAAAACAAAAAAAAACAAAAAAAACTCCCTCCTCCGAGTACATCTACTTAATCATTTAGTTTTTTCAAATAAATAAATAAATTTATTGTCAAAAAAGCAATAGAAACTGTGTATGACCATGTGGAGGACAAGAAACTACTCTATTCTATTTAAATTTTTTTCTTTTTTTTTCAATTTAATATTTTTTATTTTTATTTTATACGTTTCTAAGTGCTTTTCGATTTTTGCAGAAAGCCCACAACATTTGCCGCAGTGCAGTACGAAGGCAAGAAACGCTTTGTGGTGGGTCTGCCTGGAAACCCAGTGTCTGCTACCGTCACTTCCCACCTCTTCTTGCTGCCATTGCTGAAGCAGTTGGTGGGACATCCACGACCGTTGCCCACCCGGCTCCGAGCCACGGTGGGTGTCGTCATCGTCGTTTATCAAACGGTTGCTCCCCTCTTCCTCCCCACAGCGTTGCCCGGCAACGCTTTTACTACTTAAATCATTTCAAACCAAATAAAAAATGTGTTTTTTTCTTTTAGTGATTGCTTCGTACGTTGTCATTTTACTTTCTCATACACGTACTGTATAGAAAGTTTTGTAATCGTGAACAAATTCGAAAGCGAGATTTTGTTGGAAATATCTGTTTTCGTTATCTCTGACTGAGAAAAGGTGGTTTTTGGCACATCTGTTCGTACTTTACATGATGGTCAAAGTACTCTTTTAAATGTTTCTGAAAAACGGCTCCAACAATTTTGCGTACATTTTCTGTACATAAGGTACAATTAGTTTGCATTACGTTCACTGTAGCAGTATTTTGCTTGATAGTTCGGTATAGACGCAGTAAAATAATTTCTGTCTGCTACAATTACACATTAGTTTAGTGTTTCAAGTAGCTTCAATAATATTTTGCAGTGTAAATGGATCGAGAAGACATAGAATACACTTTTCGTAAACTGAAATTAAAAGTATGATGATGATAAAATGCATAGGAGGACAGCAAACGCACTGCAGATACGAAAATACATCAATTTTTGTCTTCAACGATATTACATTTACATAACACTTTTATGATCTATTTTTTGTCACTCTACGCTGTATGTGAGGAAGTACGTGCAATGGTTTTGCATCACTAGTTTTCAAATACAATTGGTCGAGTTTGCTATTTTTCAGTTTTCCAAATGCATCTGTAATTGGATATTGTTATTATTTGGTTGCTTAATTAGTTACCGTGAAAGTAAGTTTCCACTGTGGTAAGTTTTTCATAACTGTTTACTGTATTAGCCCAAATATATCATGACCCTGAACACAGTGAATACTATATCCCAAGTATATTGAAGGAAAAGTGTGAAAGAGCAAGTGCCCATTTTATATTTATCCTTTTTAATGATAACATTTTTTCTTAACTCTTAAACAATGGAAGCACTTTTCATTCGAAATTTTTACAACATGGTCAATATTTTCTGTACCCATCATTAAATGGATGAATGTTAAAAAATGATAAACGCTAGAAGAGCGTTGGCGTGAGAGCCTCTGAGACCAAAAAGATGACAGTGTGCATCGTAATATTCTTGGAAATCGTCGCAAATTCTCGATCAGTGATTATAAGGAGATGCGCCAAAATGCTTGTTGTTGCTGCTGCTGTCAGAGTACTCAAATATTGCGTGAAGGAACCTATTTGAGGGGAAAAAATGTCAGGAACTACATCCAGAAACAGTAAGTGGATGGTAAACAGAAGATGATGATGTGTGTAAATAATTCTGAACTACGAATAAAGTAAAATTATAGAATTATTGAAGTGAAATGAAATAGTTTTTTTCTGAACTTTTGTCATCTAGAATAGAATATTCTTCTTGTTCTGAGTCAAAAAAATAAATCTTCTTTCTTTATGTCAGAAACTATAGGTTTAAAATGTTATCGTACTTCTAAAGAAATTTTTCAAGTTACTTGTAAAAAAATTCAGATGCATCTTGAAAAAATTAATGTGTACACTGTACTTATTTTCCTCATTTTTTAAAACTGCTCTCCTGATTGAAAATGGAACAATTGCAATGGAACATAAACATTTGTATCTGTCCTCTTGTCGTTTTTTTTTTTGATTTGTTTTGTTTTGTTTTGTCGCACATCGAAGGCCTCGGATAAGGCAAATATTTGCGTGAACCGTTCACACACTTGGTTTGCCGTGTTTCGCTCAGCAGAGCAGAGCACGCCCGATCAAGATTTGTTGATATTCTGGGTATTTAACCTATACTTTTACTTTTTCATTCTACAATATCTTTAATATGGACCAGAACATTTATATGGGCTGGAATAATGAAGTAGAATAAATATTTCGTGAATTATATCAAATACATCACGTCCCTCATAGGTATAAGGAAACATATTTGGCATATGATTGTGATTTGCTTGTGTGTTCAGTCAGTGTGAGGATGGTACGTTTGTGATATTTGTGAATACGACAAATATTTTGCCGAGTACTGCGAATACGCAAATACAGAAATACCACAAATGCGCCGAGTGAAGCGCCCTCGTGTGATTTTCATATTACTACTACCTACATTGTACCTCATTGTTCAAGGATTTCATTATTTCTTTTTGTATAGTTAATCTATTGATTGATTTATATTTGAACTCGGATGATCTTTAGATTTCCATGTTCATCATCCAACAGGTCGTGACTGTCATTTACTTAGCTCTCTCTCTCTCTCTCTCTCTCTCTCTCTCTCTCTCTCTCTCTCTCNATGGAATCTTAATACGTTCTTAAGAAGTTTATTTCTCTAAGTTTTCCCAACAGAAACAACCTTTTTTCTCTTCTGCAGATCATTTGATAATATGTTTATTTTATAATATTTCTTGCTGTTTTGCGTTGGGAATAACATCCATTATTTCCAATTTGTCGTATAAATTGATAATTTTTATATTGTTTGGCAATAGCATTTGTATGTGTTTTATACTCTGCATATTTGTATATTTATTTCTGTAGTATATTTATTATCTGGCCACACACGGGTAACACAGATTACGATCTATGGGGGAGGCCATCTATATGATGGCGTGATGCTGTATGTTTAATAAATTAAATTCACTTTTCAGATGGCAGGAGCGTGTGCTTTGGATCCGAGACCCGAGTATCACCGAGTGTCGCTGACCTGGCCGCCTGACAAACCCCTTCCTGTGGCGTCGAGCACAGGTAACCTTACAAAATTCATCCTTTGCAGTCCCTGTGCTTTTGTGCGTGCATGTGTGTGTGTTTTTTTTTTTATTTTTCTTTAATTTTTTGTTTACTCGAGATGTGTGAACAAAGCAAGCAATTATAATCTATTACAAACTGATATTCAATATTTAAACAAATTACCTAAACATCTTGAAAATTTAAGGGTTTTTCTAAAATGAATGTAAACTTTAATTCATAATTTGGATCAAAGATGTTTTAAGTTGGTTAATTTCAATAATATTTGTAATCCCTTAAAAAAGAAAAAAAAAAGAAAGAAAGAAAAAAGTATTTTCACTTCACATTCTACACATCGAAGCTTTTTGCTTTTTTGTCTTGTAAACATTTTGTACCTCTGTCCTCATTTTGTTCGAATGAAAAGTCAATTGTAAATATATTGTTTTTATGAGTTTAACTACTTTCTCTTCTT
Source organism: Laupala kohalensis (assembly GCA_002313205.1). Lineage (NCBI taxonomy): Eukaryota > Metazoa > Arthropoda > Insecta > Orthoptera > Trigonidiidae > Laupala > Laupala kohalensis. The sequence continues at coordinate 95,968 of NNCF01134514.1, forward strand.
CTTCTGCTTCTTCTTCAATTGTTCTCTGTGTTTTGTTGACAATTTTTGGTACTTTGTATTCCTATATTAGTTTTAATTATTACTATTATTATTTATTTATTTTTAGTGCCGTATTTACTCAAATATAGTGTCCCCCGACCCCCCCTTATTTTGAGAGAGGCACAATTTACAAAATGAAAATGAAAGAAAGTTGAGTAAAATCAAAGTCTTTCTGAAGGGAAAAGCTCATTCGAAATTCCCTGTGAAAAGGTTGGCTCTCGTAAAGTGCGACTTACAGCGAAGTTAACTGGCACACAGTTCAACTGCTTCTCTTCTTTGACACGGACTTCGAATTCTCTACTTCGAAGCTTTATTTCCGTGTGTCTGAGCATGATTTAGAGCTCGCAGTTGGAAGTTAAGAGTCCGAGCGTCTTCGATCACCCAACTTTTGGTCTGTTGAAAGAGATCCCCGACTCTTCACAGAATCGTCTGTAATGGTGGTAGGCACAATGACGACAGTCGGATCACATGGACCACGTGGATCAGTTAGGTTTCGACTTCAAATTAGCGTCAATGTTCTTTTGTGTTTACGTTACGTACATGGATGGCTCGTGTTGTCTTAACTCATTTAACTGCCAACATAAACTTTGAATTGGCAGTTTCCTCGTCCTAAACACCAAAATATAGTCTCCTCGCATATTTTTTTGGTGAACTTTTTTGTAAAAAGTGTGGGGACTGTATTGGGGTAAACACAGTATATAAATTTTTTAGTGTGTAAGTATTTTAGTATTTAAGATAACGGGTGTAGTATGCAGCAAACTATCTGGGGTATTTTGTATATGTGTTGAATAATAAATTGAAATTGGTGTTTGCGGTTGGTGCAGGGTCGCAAGCCAGCAGCCGCCTATTGAGCATGGCAGGAGCGAGCGCGTTGGCAGTGTTGCCATCAGTCCCTGCCGCAGACCAGTCCCAGCAGCAGCAGCAGGTGCTCCCGGCAGGATCCCAAGTGGACGTTCTGTTGCTCAGGGAACTTCTTTGAATCTCCTTCTACAGTAAAGGAATTCTTTTCAGTTTATCAGATATAGGAGATGGATATATTTCGGTCAGACGGAAGTGGTGAAGAGCAAAGAATCGAACCCGGGATTCGCGCTTTCATCGCAGGGTTTGCCTTTCGCAATTGTACACCCAGACCTAAACCCCAGAACGGTGCACAGTGGTAAAAGGGTTGTTGCGGAAGGCAGCGATCGTGTGGTGCAGCGGTTAAGACCCCTGCGATCGAAGCAGAGGTCCCGGGTTTGATTCCCCACTCGTCACCATTTTCATCAGACTGAAAGTTATCATACATGTTCTCCACGTGTAGGTAGGTTACACAGAATAGAAATATATGCTTATTAGGGGTAAAATAGAAGGGTGACTCTTTTTTGACTCAACAATATATTTTCTTATCTTGAAGTTACTATTTTTGGAAGAAGGTCTGTCACTCTATGTTTCTCAATCTAAGTCTCTTTTAAGTCAGTTCTATCTTTTTGTTGTTGTTGGGTGGTAGGTTTATCAATCGATCATCAGATTCCTCTCCACGTGATCTGCGTGTAGAGTGACACATTGCATGCATCAGGGGAACATCCTACTCTTTCCTTCTCTGAGTATTTTAAATGCTATTTTAGGATTAAGATTAAGGTGATTGAGGAGTCGAAGCGAGATGAGGAACAAGACGATGAGGATGAGTGTAATGTTGTGGTTCAGTAGAAGAACATTGCTGGTCATTTTCATCTGTTGGAATTCGTTAAATTAACATCTGTTTCAAAACGTGATCTCTAAGCGAATGAACGACATTACTGCATCACGTTATTTGCATTAGGGAACGCAGAGGTGTTGAAAGAGTTTTCTTTGTAAAATAAATAAATAAATAAATAAATAAATAAAACATTTTGCGTCTCTTTCTGAATAATTTAATGCATAGCAGCCATCTTCAGTGCTACAAGAACACGAAAACACATTCTATAGAAACCATGGTAACGTATAACAACTCTTAGGATAAAATGAAACGTAGTGCAGTGAACTGCATTTCGTAAGACAATTTAATTTGGGAAAATATTAGAAGAATCTATTTGAAAAAGGGATTTACATTTCTATTTTAGATTAGGAAACAAATGTGATATATTTCTATACTAAGATGAAAACATGGGAAAACTTTGAATAAGGTGAAATTGAATACGGGACAGAGAGCGAGTGAGCATGTGAACTGAAAGTAGGGAAAAGAAACAAAGTATCAAAAGTATTTGGTAACAAATTTAAAAGTTATTTATCCTCCCGTGTCCATCATTCTCTTTATCAGTTAGGTCAGGTCAGTCTCTACATGTGGCCTCCTCCCTTCCTTCCTTTCTTCCTTCACTTGAAATACGCTCATTTTATTTGCGTCAGTTACATTGTGAAACTATTTTTATGAAAGATTTGTATTTTTTATCATTCAAGAATTGAATTCAAACACAAATTTGCCTTTTACTGTTTTATCGTGATGATTTTTGCAAAGTATTTTGATATTGTGTCACAACTTTGATACAGTCTTTCAATACATAAAAAACCAAATATTTTTTCTTCTTCTTCTTTGCATTCCAAAATAGTTAATTAATTCTTTGCAATCCAGAATAATGAAGGATTCATTAATATTTTAAAAGCTATGTTTGGGGTTTGAAAACTGCAATTTTATTGAAAATTTTGTGTATATTTTTAATTATTTGAGGAAGAACATTTTATTTTAAGAAATGGATCTATGAAACACTTAGAAACAAAATAAAAAAGTTTAAAATATTAGTGAAGAATTTTTGTGAAATGGTTTCATATCCCTTTTTGTTTTGTTTCTGAGTGATGTTACGCAGTTGGAGAATATGTCTTTGAGAAAATGTATTTTGATAAACTGACTTGATTGCTTTTGAGATTGAGATATGATTCTTGTTTTCTGATGTTTATAACTTGATACACTTTCTTATATATCTCTTGTTTTTAGTATTCTAAAGGCAAATATTCAACAAAGTGTTATACTTGCATTTGCATTTTGTTCAGGGAAGTATAGGGGAAACAAATTGTTTTTTTTGTTTTTTCTTTATTGTATGTAGAATATTCATATATAAAATACAAACAACTAGCTCTCTATGCTATAATCATGTCATTCTTGCGTTTTCAACAAAATATGACGTAATCCAGTACAAATATACAAATTAATTTTAAAAACTTTTACATTATGAAAGTAACTTACAGTATAATTTTGTTATCAATTCTTACTTCTGATTTAGAACTAATTTCTATTCAAATGTTAAAATTTTTAAGGAAATAAAATGCTAAGTAAATTATAGTTTTAGTATGTTACACTGTATATAGCATATCGTTTCACACTTTTTTAATGATACGGATCTTTTGACAACCCTTGCAATTTAAAACCCAAAGACGGAGTGTTTTTGTACAGCCCTGGTTCGCCCTCATTTCCTCGTAATTGATATTCCATTTTCAAAGCACTTTGACTGCCAACCTCAGAACCACAGAACCACTCGACTCCTCTCTTTGGATACAAAAGTCAAAGTGCGAGAATGACGAACAGAGTGTCTGATCTGCCAATTGACGACAATGTACTCTCTGTGCGATCTCTCATTAAAACCAAACGGATCCTCAATGACGAACCACATCCAGTGCATCGACGGTGTAAAGAAAGATTACTCGATTCGTACGTTGGCACCAGTGCTGTTGTAATGGCCGACCGATAAGTTCTGTCAATCGACGGCGTACGTCATTTCGGAGGAAGATATCTTTTCTGTTCGTGAAAAGAAGTGGAGTTCCTTTCAATAAGATTTTGAAATCCTAGTGCGAGTATTTCTGTGGTTCTCTCATTGCTTCGGAATGCGTTTGGGTTCGATGTTTCGTTGAAGCGTGTTGTGTGGTGGAAGTGACAGTGTCGTATTTCCTCACGACTCTTTTTCCCCGCGCCGATGTTTTCTTGGATTGTTGTGAGTATGTTTGTGAGAGACGCTTATCTTATTCAGTGTTAGTGTGTTAGAGATGTGTTGCTCCAAGTGAAATCGTACGTGGCTTCGACGAGTGTTCGGTTGAACTTAACCTAACATTAGCTGTTTACATTAACCTGTTTTACTTGAAGCACTCGAAATACATTTGTCTCGTTGATGTAAAGGTAAGTAACTTATACTTGTGAGATTGAATTGAATTACTCACGTACCTGGCGAATAAACATAAGTTGGTCTTACGAAATGATTATTCGAGTATTGTGTTATTTAATAACCAGATAAGTTACGATGGAAAATACTTGACCTTCTGCTTGAAATTACCGAAATACGCGTGACCGAGTCGTGCGTGTTATTTATTCCTTGTAGAGTCGACTCGCAGAAATGGAATTTCGACCGCAGTTACATTTTCTGATTGTATCGTCAATGATTATTCTGCTGCAGTGCTACAATAATGTGTACAAAATTCTTTATACACCACATCATTATCGTTTACGCAGTTTAGCCTTGTTGGGTTTTCTAGTTCATACCTGTCACTTCGCGCATCTGAGTGTGTCAACTTGTGTTCTTTACATTTGGTCTCTCCCGTGTGTTTTTTTTTTGTTTGNCAACTTGTGTTCTTTACATTTGGTCTCTCCCGTGTGTTTTTTTTTTGTTTGTCTATATAATCGCTTTTCTATTCTATATCCTTGTTGTTGTTGTTCTTCTGTTTTGGTTTTATTTTAGTCCCCGTGCACGTCGGTCGGTGAGCGTTTTCAGAATGAAAATTCACGTCAATCCATTATCACCATGAATATTTCTTAGTGTAGTCCAGAGAGGAAGAAAAAAAGTCTTTAAAAGAATGTGAGAGAACCTCATTCATTTAGAGCGACGATGTTTTGTGTTGGGACAGAAGTTTGTTCGTCATCGAATCGACTTTCAACAGTCAACTTTATATTTTCATCTCGCTTCGAGGAGATTTCAAAATTGCTTAAAAATATCGGTAAGTAACAAATATATGTTTTTTGCTTAATGAATAACTAGCGTTGTTTGAGTATAATTGGTAACAGGCTTGGGCGTAACGTAAGCAGAGAATCGAACTCAAAAAACGAAAGTAGTAGTGAACGATATATAAATTTTCCGAGAACGAAACACGCGTACAGTCGGTTAATTCGCGTGCGAATTATGACGATCGTCCCTCCATCCCCACGTGTTCTCTTGGTTCTTCCTCGGTTCGGCTGTTTGGTAACTGGAGAAAAGTCCATTCGAGAAATAAAAGTAGTTCATTTCTGTTTAGTTTCTCTAAGAGGACAGTAGAATGCGCCCGTGTCGGCGTCTTCAGTTGTTGGCACTTTACTTTTTAGCTCTTTGCACTTCGCTTAGAGTCCTTGACGAGAGGGAGGGAGAGAGAAACGTGAGCGGCAATTATCCTCGCGTGGCGGCGGCGGCGGCTGCTGCGTCGCTGCTGCTCTTTGCGAAGAGTCGAGCGATGAGGGCGAAGAAGGGTGAGCGAAGAGCGTGAGGACGGGGGTTGGCGCTGTCTNGATAGGAGTGTTTGGGTCTGGCGCACAGCAGAGCGTCCTCGATTGCCAACAGCGTGTCGTCTCCTATCACTCGGCATTCCACCGGCTCCTGCAGAATCCTCCGCGTCGCCGCCGCATCCCGCTCCTCTCCTGCTTCTACGTCCGCGGCGCGCGACGAGGACTCCGCAGCGGCGCGCCATCTGCGAGAAGAATAGAAAGAAACAATGCATCAATATGCACATTTGCTTATTGCAACACACACACACGCACACTCTTACTATGACCTGACCCCTCCTCCTCCCGCCGTCTCTCAACATACACCCCACCCCTCGTATGAGGTGGTGTGTTGGAAGTGGTTAACACCCCTGCGATCGATGGAGGAGTCCCGGGTTCGATATCCGACTCATCGTCATTCTCACCTGGCCGAAAGATTTATATCTATAACATCTTTTCTTATCCGTTCGACAGAAGAGATACTTTTTTTTTACTAAAAAAATTATTAACATTCGTTTGTTTTCTCACATTCCTCTGTTCCAATCACAAGACTCTACTCTACACAAAAAAAAATATTTTTTTAATATAAATATTTTAGTATCATTGTAGTATTTGTAAACTGGGGAACTGTAGCTTACGCTCATATCACATCGGGTGATTGGATAATGTCAGCTGGGTTTACTACCAACTTTTGACCCAAAATGTGGAATAGAGAAGTAGTTCGTGTTTAAGAATAGCAGTGTGTAAGTGCTGATACTAGGAGCAGTAGTACAAGAGGAGGAGGAAGGAGGTGTTCGGCTTTCAAATATAGTCACACGGCGGGCAAATAAACTGGGACATTATTAATGTGAAAAGGTAAAAAAAAATAAAAAAATCCTTGTGGCCCCGCCGGGAAGCGAACCCTGCCTTTTGCCATTCAACCCTGTCTGCTGTATTTCTCTTCTCATGTTTTGTGTTTGAGTGTAGAAGGCGCAGGAGGTGCTTCGCTTTTTGACCTCCTGACCTGATTTCAACATGTTCCTTTTCTTCTTTTATGAAACATATGTATAAATAAATCCACCAGGGATTGAGTTGAAGATCAGTCGTTTATATATTTTTACATCAGCAAAAGGCTCCACCTGTTCTTGAATGTATTCTCCGACCATCCCCTGTACGTCCCGGACATTACCTCCACCTCTGGAAGCGGTACAGGGGGACTCTTCCTCTTCCTCCTCGCACTTACCCCTTTGCTACTCGAAAGAAAGGTTTTTTGATTATTAAAAAAAAAACATTACGCAATCTGCTCATAATGAAAATTAATGAACTTTATTTTTCATAAGTTCGATCTTTATATATAAATTGATCATTGATCGTAGAAAAACACACGCAGTTGTCGCGTGCTGTTCTTAACTCTACCAGAGGCCACTGCAGAAGCTGCTGGTCGTTTTCCCCAAACTGAAGCTCATCAAAAACTACAGGAGACAGATTGGAAGGTTTCGGTTGAAAAGGAGATTGCATCCGTTAGTTAAGACATTTGCTGAAACGGAAGAACGACGTCCGTCGTATAAAAAATTTAAAAATGTATCCTTTTCGAGGTTTTGTACTCGTCTGTCAGCGCAATACGTTACGTAAACATTACAAAAATTACATTACTACGATATGTTGTATTTTTTTTACTTAAACTTAAAAGTGTATTTTGAAACACAGTGAGAGCTACATTTCGCCTCTGCAGCCCCCGACTTGAATCTGGAGATTTGGAACATTCTGTAAATTTATTTACTTCTCAATAAGTATTGCATAATTTCTAGGGATTGTCTTAAAACTTCAATATTTTTTTTAAGAAGAAGAAAAAAGAAATTTTTTCCACAGAGTACATTCAGGGGAATTTGAATGAACGACTTGACGACTGTTATATGAAATAACATTTTCTTATATATGAAAGGAAAAAAAATCTTTATGTACGTGGACCTCTATCATCTAACTGACATACATTTGATTAAAAACGAAAAAACCTCTTCTCAAAGAAGCTGTTCTCGTGCTCGTGGCGTAGAAAACGTAACGATTTTTTTTTTAAATAAAAAATTATAATGTAATATTCTCATTTATATCGACATAAAAAAATATCGTCCGAATCGGAAAATTTAATATAGAAGAAGAAAAACTAGGAAGTTTGCCAATGAAGGGAGTCACTCGCCGCAAAACCATCATTCGAACATAGAGTGTGGCAATTATAAGCGGGTACACAACGAACGAATGCTTTGGGAGTTTCTCTTCTTCTTCCTTTATACACCGTAATTCGTTTTAAGACAAATAGAAGAGAGAGAAGACTGAATCTTTTCGTGGATGGTTGTTGTTGTTGTTGTTATGTACGCCTGTAGAGTAGGCGCCCGGCACTCGGCTCTCACACGTCTCTTCTTGAAGACGGGGAGTGAGTGGGTGGCGCCCGTAACCTGACCGCCGCGAAAGCAAAATGTTTGTTGTTTTATTGAAAGACTGCAGCTCCTCACTCCTGTCGTTTTGCGGAGGGTAAAGTCACAGGTTCAAAATAGAAAATGTCGCTCAGATATTTTTGTTGTCTTTTCTTCGTCTTCTCCTCCTCCTCCTCTCAAAAGGCGTCGTCGTCGTCGTCATCGGTAAACTTTAAATGTGAGAAGGTGCCGTGTGTCGCTCCGTCTCCAGAGTCGTCCGGACGCAGCGGGAGGAGTTTCAAGTAGAAAATAAGGGATACAAATTGCGAGATTATGAAAATAGTTAAAATAATAATCCATTCTTTTACACATTGTGCCGTATTTATTTATTTCAAGAGTAGTTCTCCTCAAGTATAAAAGAACGTGAAGTGGATTTGAGAGATGTGGTGTCCCTTTTTGCTTTTGCTTCCCTTTTTAGGAAGAGAGTGAATTAGTTCACATTGTTTGTTGCTTTTTTGACTATAAATTTATTTATTTACTCGCTGATAACCCGGCGTTGTTCGGGATTCTTCTTTCAGCGAAGAAAAATTAATATCTACTTTATACATTGTAAGATCAAAACACTTTTAGTTTTTGCTTTAAAAAAAACACGTACAGAATCCTGTTACCCGTTTTTGTAATTCATAACAATACAAATTTAATACAAAACTGGACTCTTGATGACGACGCTCCAAAGGACTTCACGTGTTCCGTGTCGTCATTAAAACATTCTTTTGTAAAAAAAAATCTAAACTACTCGTCAAAATTTTACAATTTAAAAACGTTTTGTTTTATCTCTGTTAAATGCACAAAACACACAAAATCCCTTAAATTTGACGATGATTAATCTTCTTCTTAAATTACTCTCTTTTATTGAAGTATTTATTTAACATTTTTCTTCTTCAATAGTTCAATAGATTAATTTTCGTCATAACGCTGTCGCGGTCTTCATTGTAGAACAACTCTGTTGAGGCGAACGATATATTACCATTCATTGTTGTCGTCTATCTCTAACCGTTTAGGCAAAAGCGTTAAAAGCAAATACAAAAGTTATTCCGTGTTAATGATAAGGGCATCTAAACCAAAGTACCGCCTCGTTTGTGTAGTAAACGTCTCTACTACGACATTGGTACTGTGATGCCGACCCTGCGTAACTTTTATCTCCCGATGTGTTACAAGACCTTCAAACGAAGCCACCCACTTCACTCTCACACGCCTCGAGCTCTGTTAACTGTCGACGCAGTACGCGTGTTCGCCGATAGAGCGCTGTGGGTTCGCTTACGGTTCCTCCTTTGGCCGCTAGATGGCAGGAGGCGACGCTCGTCGAGAGGCAGAGGCTGATGCTGCTATTAATGGCCGACACGACCACTTGGGAGCGTTGGCGCCGTACACCGATTTGCTCTGATTGAAGTGTGTGTGAGAGAGACAGAGAGAGAGGCATTTCGATGGACGAGTACAGATTCGTCGCACCGTCGTTTTTCGAGAGAGGAAAAAGGTTATTTTTTAGGCAAAAAGAAAAGTTTTTGTTTGTTTGTTTTTCTTTTTAAAATCCGCTCTTATCGTATTATATGCTGCTAGATAGATAATTCATTCAATCTGTTCTTGATTTTTAAGAGTTCACCATGTGTGTGTGTGTGTATTGGTATTTTGAAACCGATTGATCGTTGAAATACGTCATCTCGCTTAATAATTATAATCTATAGTATTATTTATTTTTTTGTAGTGTTTTTACTTTGTTGTTAAAATTTTAGTGTCATGATTTTTTTAAAAATATGAATTGTAATTTGGAAAGTTGAGTGTGGGGGGGGGGCAGGGTTTTTTTTTAAATAATTAGTTTATGTGGAGTTGGTGAGAAGATTCTCGATATTTCGCTGCATTTGACCCTCCGTTTATCTCTCGCTGTGCAAAGGGTGATCGTCGGTGGGAGGGGGGTGGGGGGCGGCGTGTCCTCCGCTGAGAGAAAATAAATAGAAAGTGTGTTCGCAATTAGGCCGCCGCCGTCATACATATTACAATATGAGAGTAACTGATTATATATATTAACTAAATATTAAAGATAAAAAAAAGTATACCTTTTCAATTTTACCCACTTTAAATAATAATAAATTTGTTTATGAAAATCGAAATATGGCGCACGCATGCACATTGCGTGGCCGGCCTTCTTTTCCCCTTTCTACCCTTGGGGTCGGGCTCTCACTTCTCACTCTTCTCCAGAGCTCTGACTCTCTCTCTCTCTCTCTCTCTCTCTGTTGAGGGTCCNCAGAGCGATCGTCCCTGTTTGAGGGGGTCGGTGCTGATTCAAGTTGTAACACTTACGGTCTTCTGACCCAACCTAACCTAACTTTGAACGCGCCTCTCCTCACATTGTTGGGGACTTTGTCCAGTAGCGTCACGCCAGCGGACAAACGAAGCGTCCCCGTATCAAATGAATATGACCCCCGTCATTAGTTTTTTTTGTATTCATTTGTGGGGGAAAGGAACATGTGTTTCTCAAACCCCTCGTCGCATCAGCAGATCCAGATCGAACGAAGGACGACGCGTGTTCTTTTCTCATCAGCGAAGAAGAAGAAGAAGAAGAAGAAGAATGATGTTTCCTTTTTTTTCACTT
>NNCF01134517.1:0-44791 GCA_002313205.1 Laupala kohalensis
GCGGAAGATAAAGTTCAATGAAAAGCCGGACTTTTATTACTACTGAAAATATTCATCAACCATTATAACTTGCTATTATTAATGTTCTTCTTTCTCTTTCTTTACCAAGGAGACCAGACCTAACCAAGCTACATAATACCACTAGCAGCGTGTAACACGGTATTTTGTATCTGGCAAATGTAACGCGCACTCAACCACCAATTTCAATTTAAATGTGGAAATATTTTCATGACATATGGCATTATTGTATGTACCAGACGCAGAAATACTCCTACTGAGAAACCAGCAGTAGTAAAACACTGTCTGACTATCAAGGAATTTCCAGTCTCTACAACATTAAGACCAGTGCTATCAAAATACAACCAGAAATAAAAGCGGATACGACCTCTGTTAAAACCCACATAACTGTGAATGCATAAACAGAATTGACCTCGACTATCCAAAATGGGAGAGGAAATTTGAGTTGAAGCAAACGCAATTATTGGAGTCTAAACACGTTTATTTCCAATTTCTCCAATCTCCCGGTCCGGCGACCACTCATAAATGCTTCACTAATGCTTCACAATTCTCTTCCCAAAACTGTCGGCGTGACAAACAGGATCCTGCGACGAGATGCACATCCCGCGGAGAACCATCCTCTCCTCGCATCTTGGTCCAACGCCCCAGGCCCGGCATCTTGGTCCCAGCATCTAACACCCCCAGCATCCTCATCTCCTGGTCTCAGCATCCAACGCTCCCAGCATCCTCATCTCCTGGTCTCAGCATCCAACGCTCCCAGCATCCTCATCTCCTGGTCTCAACATCCAATGCTCCTGGCACCCTCATCCAGACCCGGCACTACCAGAGCTTTCATCTTCTGACAATTCCACGAAGATTTTCACTCCAATCAACCAAGCAGGAACCAAACAGGCGGGTCTCGAGCAGTTTTTCCCTTATACTCAGATTTTGAGTCACGCACTTCCGAACGTTCATCCACGTCAGGATGGACGTCCGAAGCCAGGGTTTTTTTACTCGAGATTTCATCGAAGGGACGACTTCCCTTGGCCAACGTTCTTTTTCCTTTGTCCTTCACGAAAAATTAGAAGGTTAATTTTTTGAACGTGGGGCGGTGATGTAACAGTTGCGCCCTGTCACAATACGCACATATTACACGCCTCCCCATTACGGTCACGCCTCTCAGCTTTGCCCTCGAGCATAACGAAAGCTGATGCATTTCTGATGGATTTTCATACGCTCACTTCTACGATAAACATACGCCATCGCGTATTTATTTACTAGCCACAGCCCTCTGTACACGAGAGTTCTAAGGCATAGCGTCAGAGTCATGGCCAACACATTGCAAGGCCTATGCAAAGAATAATAAACGAACGTATGGTTCAACGTAAATTCAACAAATCCATCCATGAAATACGCCATCCATGAAATACGGGAGCACCAACAAATAAATATAAATATTAAGCTATAACAGCATCCACAAGACCGCTCCTTTCTAATCCAACCGGATTTAATATGACTTAGATGTTCAGATATCTCTACCTCAAGAAGCTTCCCTAGGAAACGAATAACATTCATTCCAACGATCTTTCCTGCGCTAGTCAGTCGCTCCATGCATGCTCTACATATGTCCAAGTTCTCATCTCGACGAGCACATACTATTATCAGCTCCGAGATTATTTAAGCATCAAGCTTCATTATAATACGTACTTCCACGACTCGGAACACGTATACAAGCAGCCCTGAGAAATAAGACGCCACGCTGAAAGCGAGCCCAGCTCCGTCAGGCATTTAAATCCAAGACTTCGCCGAACGCGAAGAACTCCAAACGTCGACGCCAATTGCCGAGGATCTTCACCCCCGGAACAGCGCGACCACGGAATCTGGAATCTACAAGACTCGACGCCGAAGCCGTCGCCGAATCCAGATCCCTTGAAGAATTCTACTCCGAGCACGTCAACGCGACGCTGCACTTCCCGAGGGTCCGATAGCGCGGACCGTCGCTACGAACACCGTCTTCTAAAACGCAAGTCCAGTCGACGTTCCACGTTCATTGTATGATCGTCTGTCACACGGTGTCGTAGAATTCTTCATTATTTTCAATTGTTCAACCAAGACTGGTCTGCATCAATAAATTGTTCAAAGACCAAGTTGGAAGCCAAGTGTTATTTATTCAACCGCACGAAAGAGGAGATCTCGTTGCAAGTCAACCAGGTTTCCACACTACGTAACGTTAAACCATAATAAAATCCTTCAGGAATTCAACATTCTTTTTTGTACAAAGAATACTTTGACACTACTAACACATAAAATCTCATCATATAAGCAATGAACATATTAATAATAACAAAACTATATTTCTACTAATTGCACAACTAGAAACAAAAGTCTTTGTACAAATAATTACAAAATAACTTAAACTGGCCAAAGAAGATAATACTAATGATACACCTATAAAACTACAAGAAAAGAATTACTTAAACACAGTGAAATCATTTCAAAATGAAATCTGTCTGGAGAATCTGTCAACAAATATAAAAGGAAAAATGTTTCACACTCACATTATAAAATGAAACAAAACTCTTGAACTCCTTAATCATCTTCATCCATGCCATCACCATTTTCACTCTCCATTGAACTTTCCTCCTTAACTTTTCTCTTCATACTGGTATTGAACTACCTCTTTTGTATCTTAACTTTTCTAGAGGGAAATTCTTTAACTAAGAAGCTCAGAACAATATCAAAAAACAATAAAGAAAGTGCACTCCAATGCTTCCTAGAAGTAATGAAATGGTGACGAGAAACACAAATTGCTTTGTTGATTTATGTTTGCTTAAAGGCTATTCTTCACAACCTCCCAATTAATGCAGTGAGCAAGTTTAATTCATAATTCACTCTTACTTGAAGTAATTAAGACACTTCTGAAAGAACAGAAAAAAGGAAATGGTAAGTGTTGAGATATTGCTTGCAGTATTCACAAAAGCTTTGAAATTGGACAGAATTGCTGAGAATTCAATTTATTCAAGTCATCTTCTTTGTTTAAACTAAGTGGTATCATATTGGTGGGCACATATAGTTCATCTGTAGGCAAGTAATTTGCCTGGTTCATCAGAGTTGTATTCAATTGCATTTTCTGTTGGTTTAAAGTTTCTGCTACAAACCTCTCATGTCCTGCATTAGAGCAAATAGAGATAAAGTTAAAAACAAGATTAGATCAGCAATTTGAATTAAAATTATGATGCTAACTTACTCTTCATATCAACGTGAAAGTTAAGTCATCATTTTTTTTTAAATACTGAAAGCACGTTCCTTATCTCAGAACCTAAAAACGAAAAAGCAACATGGAAAATGTAAACAAAACATTATTTAACAGCCAAAACAAAATACTTAAGCTACCTTTTTGTAACAAAATACTTTTATGGAAAGATTACTTATATTGATGGAAGAAAGATGACTTACAATAAGGTGAATTACTGTGATTGTTTTTGAAGAGGCTAAATGAATTGTGTGTTTCCTTCCAAATCAATATCAAAATAATTAGTGGAATGGCCTGAAAAAGAAGAAAATTTGAAATATAATTTTGAATAGTTGAAATATAAGTTTGAATGGGGCGAGACAAAGCTTATTCCAGGAATATTCCTTATCATCAAGATATACAAGCAACTCCTCATTGTCTTTCTTTTGTTCATTCCAATTATCTTTCCCAAACTTACAATTTAATTTATCTTCACAAATCTGTCAACATCTGTTTTTCTTTCCCCCTCACTCTGCACACTGTTCTCACCCCAACTTTCTTTCTCAGCATCATTCATGACAACAAACACAAGCTCGCCAGCTTTAGAATGATACTTCTCACTTTCTATGTTATGAAAAGAAATGGTGTCATTACCAGTAAAGCATCAAAATACATAAAGACTAAAGAAGTTTAATGGTAGCGATGAAATTAAAGTACTATCACTGATTACCATGCCCTTGACTAAAGTTACTCGGGAGGTAATCCATATGATAATTTCTACATATTACAAAAATACATATCTTGAAATTCTAAACTTCTGATCAAGCAATTATAAATTGGTGCATAAATATTTCTACCTTCATTGTCACTTAAATTAAGTTCTGCTCATAAAAAAATAGTTCTGTAATTTGTAAAGAATTATAATTCTCTGTTTATACATTACTATTTTGTTATACATATTATTGATTTTGAATCTGATAGTATAGTATTCTGTTATTGAAAAAAATATTGGTAGAATGCTTATGATAACTCTTTTTTTATGTCATGAAAGAGGAAATCACAAAGGTTTGGTTTTCCTCTACTTGATCTTGTTTAACTTAAACCTATCTTTTATCACTTGTCTATGATAGAGGCTGAACAATCTGTGACTAGTCCCTTTGTTACAGCCATCAAGTTTTGTGAAAGATGCTGAAAATTTTCATTGTGTTGCTGGTCTTGGTGATGAAGCTTCGTATCCTGCTTATTCTTGTACGCAACAAGTGAGTGAAACTAGCTCAGAACATTCTTCTCCATAATTAAGTTTCTCCAATTAAATTCTTGATTTGAAAGTTGGTAGTTCCACAAGATTCCTTAAATTTATGTCCTTATTTTGAAAATTATCAATATATGTATAGCTTACTCATATTTACTATAAAGCAAGTCATCATTTTATGACTTAGGTTCTTAAAGAATAACAGAAAAACTGTTAGGTCGGCCAGACACTCATTCATTGAGGTATTCAATGTGAATATGTTTCTAATTGACTTTTCAAATTTTGATCTGACAGTATGAAACAGTAAGTTTCAGTGGTAGGAAGGTGAGGAACTCTTGATGAAGAGAGTTGACTGAGGGAAGGATGTTAAATCGTTCACAACCATCCTAACAGGGATGGTGTTTACAGAGGATGAGCTCGCATCATCCTTGCTTATGGGAGAGAAAGCCAATTTCTCTTCTAAAGAGTTGTCCAAAAAGAAATTGGATCCACAAATTTGTGAAGCATTAATAGGTTAGAAGGATATGATTAATGCTGATTCTAAACATTTATAGCAATCATTTCAAGTAATAGTAATAATACAAATAATTTCTTCATTGTTAGAAATTTTTTGCTACTGTAATAGATAGGGGAATATATCTTTCCCAAAGCTGACCAATTCATGAAGAATACTATTTTAACTTTTGTATAATGTTATTCAATAATTTGTTTAAATTATCTTTTCAAGTAGTTTCATTTAACCATATATATTTAAACAAATTTCTTCATATTTTATTTTGAATATTTCATTCTAGTGACTCCACTTTCAGTTCCTGAAGTATTTTACCTAAGATTTATTTCTTACTTCCCACTAAAGCAAAAAATAAATTAAATACACATTGTTTACTTAAAAAGGTAATTTAAACAAATTACTTAACAGGAACATCGGAGAGAAAATAATAAATCATAAAACAGGGCACTTTTAAAAATTGTAAAGTCTCTGTAATTTCAAACTATGGGGTTACTTAATAATTTCAAATTACTGGATGGTGCTGTAAACCAATGTGAAAGAATCAAATAAAATATCTATTTATCAAGAATTTTGAATTAAATAACTTCAAATTACCAAGGTTTCACTGTAACAATTACAAAAATGGTAATAGTTATTGTAATTATTCTTCTCTTTTATCCATGTTACATTGCTAACATCTATACAGACAGTGATGATAAGATAATATCTCAAATAAAGGCGAGTATCAGGGCAAAGTATAACAACTACAGTGCAAAAAGAAGGAAGCAGAGCCATCCTTCACAATCACCTCAAGAAGAAGTGCTTTGATATTATCACTATATTTAAAATAATAATAATATTTTATTGAACCACATAGATCATAACAAAGATGTCATAGAACTAACAACGAAAACAATAATATTTACATATAAGAATTACAACATTATATTAATTTTGATATATTTAACCATATTCATTTAACTTAGGCTAAGTAGAAATTAACATAAAATACAATTATTTTCTATTACAGAATATTAATTTTTATTTAGGCTAGGGTTATTAGATATCTATGGTAGGAATTCTGTTATTTTACTTTTATTTTATTAATTTATGTCGAGGTCTATATTTATCGTAAAAGAATGTAATTTGATGTTGTTAGATAGTTTCCTTCATCATTGGTCACCTTCTGCACCTTTGTTCTAATGATTATCTGCAACAGATTGTATGTAATACATTAGTTATTGCCATTTAGGAATTCTTGTACACTGTAGTGGAGTTTCTGTTGTAAGAATTGTTTGAGTTTTGTTTTGAATGGGTTTAGTGTATTGATGTTTTTTAGGTTTAGTGGTAACACTTATAGCTGTATACCTGCATTATAAGTGCTTTTTTGGCTAAGAGTGGGTGTTATCTGTGGTATTTTTTTCAACTCTTATGATTTTTAAACACTATACTCAGAATAATATATAGTTCGATAATAACTTGTACATGTAATTTTTTGCATAAAATTACAAACATATTGACATTCTATTAGTATTATAACTCGCAGCTAACTTTTTATCTTATCTAGGAACTTATGCTGAATTTTTTTGAATCCGCCTCTGCCTTAGGGCCCTTGATCGGGATTGATGGGATGGTCCCTTGCTTGCTTCCGGAGAGTAAATTAGTTTATTGTCCTCCACAAGGTCATACACAGTTTGTACTGTTTTTTGACAATAAATTTATTATTGTAAATGGATATTTCTGGCCTGTCTAGTGTTGTGAACATGAACAGTGGAATTAAATCTATAGAGTGGTCCTTTGTCTAGTAGATCCTTTTTTACAAAGTACAAAGTTTCAAAAAAGGACATGCATGGCAGTGGAAGTATTTTCAACTTTTCAAATAACGATTTACACGTAGAAAGTTTATTAGTGTTGGTAATAGTTCATATTATTCTCTTCTGTAAACAAAAAGTTTGTTTTGTTTCTGGTACTTGTCCCCAAAATATTATACCATATTTTAGAATGGAATGCATAGTATACTGTTTGAAGGGTACCTGTTGTGCAATTTGCTGTTAGAACTCTGATGGCATAGTTTATTGTGCTGAGTTTCATATTCAGTGTTTCTAGGTGACAGTTCCATTTCATGTTATCTTGTATAGTAAGTCCCAGAAACTGTGTTGTTTGTTTAAAGTTGAGGTGGTTACCATTAAATTCAATGTTAGGTGTGTGCTGTTTAGATGAATGAAGATTATGGAAGGAAACTATGCAAGTTTTGTCAGTGTTTATTATAAGTTTATTTTGTTGGAACCATTGGATTAGGGTGGCGATAGTGGATTTGGTAGTGTTAAGTAAGTTTTCAGCAGTTTTGGCACGGAATAAGATGTTTGTGTCATCAGCAAAAAGTACAATTTTGTGGTTTTTGATGATGGATGGGATGTCATTAATATATAGAAGAAATAGTATGGGTCCCAGGGTGGAGCCCTGAGGAATTCCATGAGTGACATGCATGGGCTGAGACCTGTGATGTTTTATTTGATTTTCATGCTGGTAGGATACTTGTACTATTTGCTGTCTTTCAGATAAATATGACTTTAGCCAGTTGTAGCCTATTCCCTGAATTCCAAAATTTTCTAGTTTACTGAAGAGAATTTCATGATTAATTATATCGAAAGCTTTTGTGAGATTTAAGAATAGTCCAACAGGGATTTCTTTCTGCTCAAGTGCAATTAAAATTTCATTGAGAAAAGCAAATACAGCAGTTTCAGTAGATCTTTTTTCTCTAAATCCATGTTGGGAGTCTGTAATAATTTTGTTACATGTTAAGAAGCTTTTTAATCTGTTATTAAATAGTTTTTCTAGTATTTTAGAGAAACCTGTGAGAAGTGATATTGGCCTATAGTTTGTTACATTATGTTTGTCTCCTTTTTTGTGAAGAGGTTTTATGATAGCAGTTTTAAAAATTTGTGGGAAGATACCTTGGGTTAAGGAGTTGTTATACAAGTGAGTAAGTAGTTTGATTATGTACATTGCTATTTTTTTAATGACTGTGTCTGGTATATCGTCAATTCCAAAGGATTTTTCATTTTACTAATTATCTGAAGGACTTCTTCCTCATTTGTTTCCCTGATATACATTGTTGATATTACGTGAATATCATTTGGTAGTGGTAGAGCTTGTAGTGTGGTTGTGTTTTGTTTATTTTGTAGTTGGTTGGCTATGACTGAAATGCTGGTTGAGTGTTTTTGCAACTTCAATGGGGTCAACTATTTTGTTGTTGTCTTGTATCAATTCTATGTGTTGTTGTTTATTTGTGACTTGCATAGTGGTTTGCTTAACAATATTCCACATAGCTTTCATTTTGTTGGTAGATTTCTCTATATATTTGTCATTTGTCATCTGTCTGGCTTTAATTATTACTTTCTTAAGTATTACTGTGTATTGTTTATAATATGTTTTGAGTTGAATGGGACATGATGGTGGTTTAGTTAACATATGGAGTCTTCTCTTCTGTTCACATGATGTTTTGATTCCTTTAGTCAGCCAGTGTTTTTTACTTTGTAATTTTTGTGTTTGCTGCTTATATGGATGGGATATGTCGAAATAATTTAATAACTGGTAGAAGAATTTGTTGTACTTGCTATCTACGTTAGAGGTTTCATAAACCTGAGTCCACGTTTCATTATTTAGAAGTGTATTTAAATTTGTGGTGTTAAATATTCTTCTGTTAGTCTTTTGGGAGTTTGTATCAGTTGTAAGTGAGAGGATCTGTGGGTTATGGTCACTTAGTCCTGTATCATATGTAGAGGCGAGATAAATGTGTTTGTACCTGTCAATTAGTATTTGGTCAATTATTGTTTGAGTGCTATTTGTTATTCTTGTGGGATCATTTATTATGGTTTCCAAATTAAATGATTTCATTAGGTGGATGAACTTTTCTCGTTCATGTTCAATGATGTTGTTGTTTGTTTGTAAAAAGTCAATGTTCAGATCTCCACAAATAATGATAAAATGGTTCTTGAGTTTTGTCAGTTTGTTAAGAACTGTTTCTAGGTTTTTTCTGAAGGTTTCAAGATTTCCATCAGGTGCTCTGTAAATATTTAAAATGAAATCCTAGCTTTAAAGATATTTAACTATAGTACATTCAAAGTCTGAGTCCTTAAATAAGTAGTTAAAATCTGTGTTTTGTCTGGATTCTATGTTAAGTTTGAGGTAAATACAAGAATGTGTGATGCTTATTTTTGTAATGTTTATCTATTTTACGGCAATAAAATCCTGCTAGATAGTACCCTGGTAGTGATGTGGTGTTAATTTGAGTGTCTGATAGCCAATGTTCAGTGAAACATAGTACTGATATATGCCTTAATGTTGTATCTAACTGTACCTCAAGCAAATTTATTTTGTTTTTTAATGTTTGTATGTTTTGGTGTAGAATAGATAGTGTTTTGTTGCTTGTCAAGTCAGGTGCAGAAGTTTGGGAATGTTATAGGTTCATGGGTTTGTTGGGTTTGTTGGGTTTGGGGGCACTGTGTAGGTCATAGAAAGTGATGCGAGAAGCAGATGTACTGAGTGGGGGTTTGGGTGATGTGGATTGGCAGGACACCACAGAGGCATAAGAGATGGGGATGATGATTTCACAATTTTTCATACAGTCTATGTATTCACAATGTATGTAGAGCAATAAAATTAAAATTTCTAAGTATGTTAGTTTGTTTCTTTTTCAAGTTTCATGACTTTTTATGTCATTTCATCATTAAATATGTAATATTCAACAATGTTCGAATTGGTGCCTCTACTTCACCTTCACTAATTTTTTGCTTTGCCTTTCCTTGCACAAGCAAGCTTTAATTGTAATTATTTGCCTGTGTAATTCAGTAATGCAGTAATGATTTGGCAAGTGATTGTGTGATTAATCACTGCATTACAAGTAACTATATGATTCAATGCCACGGTGATTAATTGTGTGATGAAGTATTGAATCACTTGTCAAATTATCACTAAATAATCATAGGATTCTTGTGATGCAGAAATGATTAATCACACGTGTGATTCTGTGATAATTTTCTGTAAGGGGATAATGCAAAGATGAGATTTCAATTACCAAAATGTCAGCAGAGGTATAAATAGGCACCCAAATGTAAAGTAAAAATTTATGAAGAAGAAGACAATGTTAAAGATACATCATTCTTGAGCTGATCAACATTGTGTATCCTCCAGATTGGTTACAGATGTACAGATACCTAGATATGGAGATAAATCAATAAATAAATAAACTTTATTGTCAAAAAGGCAGTCACAAACAGTGTATGACCACGTGGGGGATAATAAACAAAGTTACTTAGTTACTCTGGCAGATGTATAGATAGGCAAAATAATCAATATAAGCAAGATGTGTATGATTTGGAAGTCATGCAATTCGTGAAAAACATGGAGATAAACATGCACAGATTATATTAGGTACAGATGGATCACTCGTGAATTACCACAAGCAGCGCTCCACTAGCAAGGTGCCGAACTAACTTGCCCCCACCACCCATTCAACTGGTTGCTTGTTGACGTTGGTGGCTAGCACATGGTCTTCATGTGGTGACTACGACTAATTGAAGCTACTCGAGCTCTGCTTGGTGTTGATTTGTGTGTGTTTTAGTTCGACTCACGCATTTAGAATTGCTGATTCTGAGTTACCACTGCAGGTTAATTGTTTGTAGGCTGCTGCAGAATTTGGCAGCGGGTACTTAATTAAAATTATGCGATGTACAACATTGCAGAAGTACGTCTGTCACCGTTTTTACACGATTTAAATTTCCTGTTGATGAGGAAAGGTAAGTTATAATTCTAATTCTTTTGTAATTGCAATAGACTTAAGTGGTTGGCAGTTCATTAGCTTTACATATCAGATTTGCCAGTGATTAATATTTCTGTTCAAAGTGGTTGTTATATACAAACAAAATTCCGGTTATCGAGTTTTCCGTGAAATTTTTGCCATTGAATATACCGCTATATTTTTATCTTATAATGAATTACACGAGTAATTGTGTCAGTGTTGCTATTGAATGTTAAAGGGGCTTCATCAGGATGTTTTGTGAACATGAGAATTTCTGCATATTAATATTTACTTCCTTTTCTATAAAATATTCTTTATTGTTGCACCTAGTGTAGTAGTTTGAGTTCGCATTAAAAAGTTTTACCTTGAGCTACTTTTTGTAAGTGCCTTTAAATTGTTTTTTTTTCTTATAGGTACCAATTGAGTGTGCTGTGGAAGGATTCTAGAAGAAAAATTAAGTAAGCAGTCGTTTCTCGATAGAATCTTTCTCTGATACTTTCAAAAGGTTGCATATGTATGCAGTCTCATCATATAACGCTGATCATGAAGTGGTCACATTGGAGGTAGACTTTTCGAGAAGTTAATATTCGTATATGAATCATATTTCCATTTCAATCAATTGAATTTTTTGTAGTAAATATAATGAAATGCTAACATAATAATATGAACCTTTGTTCTTGGGGGAGGTGCCTTTTATTAAATAATTGTATTTCTGTTGTTGCAGGTGTGTTTCTCATGAAAGTATTTCATTTGCCAATACCAGTGTCTATTGGTGAACCAGAAGTGCAGCGTTCTTCACTAACTAGAATTGAGATTCAAGGTTCGTGTTTTAATAGCACACGAAGAACAAGGTGAATAAAATGCGCAAGAAAATGGTGAACAAAAATTTTGTATTGCTGAGAAGATTAAATAAATAAATTTAAATAAATCTATTGTCAAAAAAGCAGTACAAACTGCGTATGACCACGTTGAGGACAATAAACTAATTTACTCTCCGGAAGCAAGCGAGAGACCATCCCGTCAATTCCGATCAAGGGCCCTAAGTCAGGGGCGGATTCAAAAATTTCAGCAAAAATTCCTAGATAAGATAAAAAGTTAGCAGCGAGTTATAATACTAATAGAATGTCAATATGTTTGTCATTTAACACAAAAAAATTATTTTACACGCAAAAAATTATTATCGAACTATAGATTATTCTGAGCGATGGAAAATCGTAAGAATTGAAATAACACTAAATTCACATTTATTGTTACAATAAACACGCTCCTAGGCAAAGCCTAGAGAACCTGTATATGAAATCCGCCTCCACCCGAAAGAAAACCGGAGAAAAACCCGGGCCAGGATGGGGCTACAGAATTAATGTACACAACCGTGCCAAAGTTGAGTACACATAAAACTAAATTAATATGAACCATAAAACAACACAATCATGCTAGAAAATAGTTTTTGAAATTGTTATAAGTTATTTTAAAAGTACTACAGCAATGGCGTGATAAAGTACAAGACGGATTTTACTTTTATTAAAATCAATACATTTATTTACATTGTAGAAGCACTGGTGCAGGAGGTAGTTTTTAACTGCGGATTTGAAGAGATTCAATTTCATACTATCTTTTATATTCTTGCGCAGGGAATTATATAGAACGATTCCCGAATGATACGGTTTTTTTGGCAAAGAGTGGTTGACACTCTAGGGCGATGAATATTATTACTATTGCGAGTATTGTGTTCGTGAAAGAGACTGTTTCGTATGAAGCATGGGTGGCACTTCAGTAATTCGGTCTTAACAAACACGACAATTTCATAAATGTAAATGCAGGGAAGTGTTAAGATATTTATTTCCTTGAATAAAGGTTTACAAGAGTTTCGGGGGTGATATTTACGAATTATCCGAACTATCCTCTTCTGAATTCTGAAAGTTTGAATACTCTGACCGGAATTACCCCAGAAGGTAATGCCGTAACGTAAATGGGAGTAAACGTTTGCAAAATATACGCAACGGGAAATACGTGGACTAACTGCGTTAACTAAGATTCGGAATGCGTAACACAATTTGCTTAATTGGGAATTAAGATTGTCAATGTGACAATTCCATTTGAGGTTGTCTTGAATATGGAGACCTAAGAATTTTGTATTCGTAACAGTTTTTAATTGTGTTCCGTTTAAAGAAAGAGAAACCTGGGGTAAAGATTTTGTGATACTATTGTGAAATGACATAGACACTGTTTAGTCAGTGTTTACAATGAGACGATTTGCATGGAGCCTAGTCGAAAGGTTAGACAAAATCTTTTGAGCGTTGGCGTGTTTACATAGTAAATTAGTGTCATCAGCAAAAAGAACCATTTTGCAATCTGGTGTGGATGATGACATGTCGTTCACGTACAATAAAAAGAGTATAGGGCGGAGAATTGACCCTTGGGATACTCCGCAAGTAAGTGGCTTTGTTTCTGAAAGACAACACTGAAGTATTTTATTTTTAGTATAGGATATTTCGACCTGTTGATATCTATCTTTTAAATAAGAAGTTAGCCATTGATGTGGAAGTCCACGAATTCCTAAAGAATGCAGTTTGGAAAGGAGAATTAGATTGGGACGTCCTTGAATTAATCTTCACTATGTTGGAGCAAAAAAGATTGTTTTGATAATTCTGATTGCATGAAATTATTTACATGTTACATGCATCGGAATCCACTAATTCTGCGAAAGATTCTGCCATAATTTTAAATTCAATGGATGCATCAGTGAGGGAAAAAGAATCTATGTACAGAGAATGACTCGGTAGTGAAAAAGTGTATTATGACATTATTTTCCAGGATATATATTTTTCCTTTCATTAAAACAGCAAGTATTTTAATAGAAGAGTTTCCTAGAACGTGTTATGAAATATTATGTACATTTTAATGATCACTTGGTTATCTCTCTTGATTCTTCCTTACTTGCAACTTTCAGATTAAATACATGCAGTATTTAACTTAGTTACTTTTCAAATAGGTTTGGGTATTATACTGATTTTGTATAGTGAGTGTTAATTATACAATATACATATGTGTCAAAACCACTTATGAAAGAGCATACTAATGAAAGGAGAAAACTAAGTTAATGTCATTATTTGTAGTGATTGAAAATGTATTCGTATTTATTTCTATAATATTAATAATTTTGAAGTACTGTATATTGTAAAAGGTAAATATGTACATATATAAGGTGTTGTTTGTGTATTATATTATTGAACAAAAAGTTATAATTTGGCGTGTGGTGTGTGTGTGTGTGTGTTTGTGTGTGGGCGTGTGCACGCGCGCATGTGATTTTTCTCTCTTGTGATTGCATCCATACACATATTAAATAAAATGTAAAGGTATTCTAGTGAATTCTATTTCCTCTCTCCTGATTTCAAAACATTCTATCCATTTTCCAATACTATCTGAAGCCTGGATGTAGTAAAAGTAAATGAGAAATGCTTATTATTTGGAGATAAATTCTGTGATAAAAGCCTGTAGGGGAACTTCTAATGTGAATTAACATGTGATGGGAGTAAATAGGAGAAATTGAATTATCCGCATGATGAAAAGGGTGCGGGAGGGGTTGAGCGCAATTTTGATGATAGTTCTCGGCCTTCCCCATGGTGTGCTGGGGTGCATCTAAGGTAACCAATGGGCTTATGGGAGTGAACTATCTGTACCTTCTATAATCTGTCAACATGCAGATATATTCACAGATCTATCAATTATTTATAAGAAGTTGATATCAGTGTTTGATAGTGCTGTGTCTCAATTGACAGCAAATTACTCCCTCTGAAATGTTTGTACTACTTTGTAAATATATTTATTGCCAAGAAGCTGTTTCAAATTGAGTGTGACCACATACTGGACAATAAAGTAATTTACTCTCTAGAAGCGTACAACTAATTATATTCAAAAATATATCTTAGAAAGTTTTAGCCCTCATAGAGGGACAGAGGTTTTTGCTTTGAATTTTGATATGGATCATTTTGTCTAAGCTGTGAGTGAATGTGAAGTTTAGGTTTTTTATGTATTCGTTACATGAATTATAATTGCAAAGAAACAATGTTAGAAGGTGTTTTCAAATACAAAAAGCTTGTGTTTAGCCAGAATTTTTTTTCTCAATACTGTGCCTAGTATTCAATTTATTTCAATTCTGGTCAAAATGCAAGATTTTTGTGTATGTTTTTTAAATTGTAATACAACTTTGGATTTAATAGAGAAAATGAAACTCTTTTTCACTAAATTTAATTAAGTATTTAATTTAAACCACATTCAAGAAGTTTTGACCAGGCATTTATTGATCACTTTATGTGTGGAGAAAGGTCAGAAAATACACAGACAATAGTGGTCTTGCAGTGTTCTGTTGAAAGAAAGTATCATTAAGGTCTCTATGAGAGAACACACATCTGGGCCAGAGAAAACGCAAAAATACCATTTTGTAAATTCCTCTTCCATCTCATAAGGCAGCTGTAATGATACCTCTTACTCCACTCCCAATAATTTGTTACCAGGGATGCATCTTAAGAAGCGGGGGCAGTGGCTAAGGAGGCTGATGCCCCCCCTCCCCCGGTCCAATATTATTTTAATTTTAAGGAATTACTCTGTGAAACATAATAAAAAGAAAGATAGTTAACTGTATCAAATCAAAACAAACATAGAGAATAATTTTCGATCAAAATTCATTAATAGACATACTAGCTGATGGATACAACGAGACAAAATAATGTGAATAATGTCAATACTAGTTGATAACCTGGCATTGCTCAGGATTTTTTACACTATTCTTTTACAATGGAAAATTTATCTATATTGTAAGATCAAAATACTTTTACTTGCTGGTTCTTAAAAACATCTACTGCATCCTAATTTTTCAAATTTACAATAATTCATATTTAATATAAAACTTCACTGTATAGATACACTACACCATCTCACGAGAGCCATGCCGGTGGAATTTTCATTTCCGAGGCATGACGCGGCTGCATCATTTCATTAAATTTCTTGTAAAATCTTATTATATATAAATAAATTGAAATATGTTTCTATTTTAATTAGTAAGTTGTATTAAAAATGTCTATGAAAATAATTCTGAAACTCTTACAAGGTTGGTCCAATCTTTCCTGTTGGTTTCATGCCAATCGACTAATTGTAAGCAATAACAAAACATATCTATGTACAGGGTAACGGGATATCACTTTCGACAAACAGAACCTTTCCTTCAATTTCACGGGATAGAAGGACAATAATATAGGTCATTCTGGAGAAGTATGTACCAGAATACATTGTGAGGAATATGGAGGATTACTTCACTAAACGGAGGGAGATATAAGACCCGATGTGTGTTCAAAATTGACAATTTTGGGGAAATCATTTTTTTAAATGCAACATAACATCATCTTTTCAGTGCCAAATAACAGAAAATCCATAGTCCTCTCTTTTCATGTTGGGATACAACATTTTTGTACTGCTCATGCAAATTATTCCTTCCTTTCCCCAGTGCAGTAGTGAAGTAAGTTCATATTATTGTTGGTTGTTAATAGAAATGGATTTAAGAAAAAAGATACTGATACTAAGATAAATCATGCAATCAGGATAATTTAACTAGATATGAACAATAATGGTAATATGCAAATGTATGGATGTCTCTGAACTTGTTGGTTTTACATAGGTAGTAAAAGATAAGAGTAAATTAAGCTTGTTCAATTTTGTTTTAAGATTTTAGTTTTAATGTAGTCATATTATGAAATATAATTTAAATCGATACAAAAATTCATGTGAGTAGTTCGATTTTATTCATATTCTGGGTGACTCTACTAGTACTACACTATGAAGGATTAAGGGAGTATGATGAAACTATATGAACGAGATATATTAGTAAAGAATGTCACAATTTTGACAAACTCGACAAAGGAAATGAAGTGTGTCCTGAAATATTGATGAATTTAGATTCTATGGGAAGTTTTTATCTAAAATTCAATATTTTCATATTAAAATTTGTTTGTTTCTTACCTAAGAAACCATCTCAAAAATAAATATGTTTTGTACACAATATATTTTTCTCATTTTTACGAAATCCTTTTTTTTCTCCAAACCATGTTTTGGACTTGCACAACTTCTGCTCAGCTCACCTCATATAAGATGACACTTTCAAAATTGAAGAAGTGTACTGCACTTTCCACAAGAGAATCATCTTTCGTCGATGACCAGTTTTTTAAAATTTTATTTGCATTTCAAATGAAACTCAAAAATTAATCCTTTCTTCTTTTCCAATGAATAAGTTTCTTTTTTAATTCACCTTTTTTATGAATTCTCTAAATGAATTGAATTGAAAGTCCAGTCTGTTGTCCATATTATATTCTACTTATGTGTCAATATTGAACTTTTAAGGTAAATTAGAACAAATTAGGTTGTATTTATATTAATTTTTAATTTTTCAATACTACTATTTAAAGACAACGTTAGGGAAACTGATCTATTTTTTCTCTATATATAGGATATTGATGCATGTAATATTTTAGTAAATTTATAGAGAAATAAGACCGCCTTAACTTATTTTTATTTACTTCTTATAGATAAGCTAAAGAAAATTAAACTTAACTAAAATACTGTATAGTTTATTAAACAAAATGACAAAAAGTAATAAAAACTTGAGTCAGTGTATGAGCTTATTTATATGAGGTTCATTATTAAGCTGTGAAATTTCAAGAAACTGTCCTCTGAGGTAATTAAATTTATGGTAATTCCTTCACCAAATCAATTGTGACCCATCACTGTCACCCTGTGAACAAAATGTAAAATAGACATTAATATCTTAATATAGTAGTTGTAACATAATGATAGTAGATGGCATGAACCATAAACTACCTTGTATTTTCACAAGAAAAATCAGATAATATATTTCATTTAGTCAGAACTTTTTTAAAAAAAAAGAAGAAAGAAAGAAAACAGTATATCGTTCCCCTGAGTAATGATTAGTTAATAAAAACTTATTTTGAGTAACAATAATTGCAAAAATAAATTTTTGAATCTACAACAATAATTTTTGAATCTACAACTACAATTTTGACAATAATGAATAAATGATGTGTCCTTGGTAAAATTCCTTACTTGCCTAGTAACTGAAGTGTTATTGTAAATTGCTGAAATATTGCTAATGTGTGAAGATGTACACAATATAATAAAGTTTGATTAACCATTTTTTACTATGCTGCTAATTGGGAAATAAAATAATAGTTCTAATCGAACAAAAATCGACTCATTCATTTGAAGAAAAAAAAAAGCTCGGGTATGTCAGAGTTAATACTTTAAAAATAATATTTTTCAAATAAAAATCCAATTTCAGCCATTATTTTACAGAAAGTGACATACAGGCAAATTTTTAAGAATTGTAATATTCCTTTTTTGATCGTTACAGTTTCTTAAAGTTTTTATAAACTTTATTACTTTTGTGCAAAAGGTATTTGCAATTTTTGCAATGAAACTTGGAATTAAAACCTTAATTCTTAGAAAACATATGTTATTTAATGGTCTTCTCAGGTGTAATGTCTATAACAATACTATAATATCTAACATCATGCACATAAAACTGAAAAAAAATCCAATTCTTCCACTACAATATTTAGTTGATATATCCACAAATATTCTCGTGAAGATTACGTTCAAAACTAGGTACGTCGCCATAAAATCAAAGAAGAAGTATTTTTCACAATGATGGTTACTAAAAATATTCCGATTAATGTATTAAACTTTTCGTGTCCGAGTTTTTTTTCTTCAAAAAGTACAATCATATACGCTATAAAACACACTTAAAACGCTCACCTCCTTGCGTTTCGACTGTGGAACGGATACTTCATCGACGTTGGTAATTTTGCTGGATTTGCTGGTAACGGAATTTGTGAAAGTCGGTTTCTTCTTTCCGGGAGTAGTGAGCATAGACCCCGATGCAGTACGCATGTTCGGCTGCAGAAAGAAGTATCAATGTTCATTATTAAAATATAAATAATATTAATAACATATAAACAAAATTAATAATATATAAATAATACTAATAATATTAATAATATAATTATATTATAAGAAACAATCAGAAACTCAAAGAGACAACCTCTCGAGTCTCTTACTTTAGATCTGTCCTTGGTGGATATCCACCGTGGAATAATTCCACCATCTATCGATTTATGGTGGCATTGTTGTGTTCATTATATCTCTAAATTGTTTCTAACTCAGTTTTCCATGACCTGGTTGAATAAAATTCCACGCCAAAATACACATGATTTTGCCTTATTTGAATGAAATATGCTCGGTTTTTCGAATAATCGAATATTTAAGTAAAATAACTATTATCAGTTTCTATGTAATAATATTAATAACAACGAATATAGTTCATTAGTACGTCCGGTTCCCCAGGACACGCATGAGTTTCTTTGAAAACCATGGGATAACAGTTCCAAATCCAGACAGATTATTATGAAAACCGTGTGCTTGAGATAAACATTCGATCCATGTAAAATTTCCTATTAATATGTGGAAATTGCGAGCGAGTTGCTAGCCATAGCTGTACAGTCCAAAATTTGCGAACTATAAAACCCTCATAATTACACAGAATATTTTTAGGAATTATCTTGATATATTGTAGAGTGAATACATCATTATTTTATGACTTGGAACAATTTATTTTCATTTTGGAATATTCTCAAAAAGTGGAATATATAAGATTAAAAACATAATATTACGAACTAACAGACTATTACTATCAAGTATTTTGAAAATACGAGAGAAAATGCAATGGGGTCCGTTCTTAATTAGTATTCGAAACTTAGTTGTACTAACATCACCTTAAATACACATTCGAAGAGTATAAGTTTCTCTTCGTTCCGCACATTTTCACGTAAAATATTGCCATAAAATATTATCTTAACACCAATTTCGAATATAGGCAAACATTTCCTGAGGATAATCTACCATGCGTATATTCCGTTAATAAAATACAATTGTGCGACGAAAAGAAAAAGGACGAGCAAAAAGCGTTTGACTAATTTTCAAAATTTTACGAGGGTAATCTGTGGCTTTTAAAATAAGTATTCAAAGAGTAATGAGTGACAGTAACACATTTAAATATTGTTATTAAGAAAAAAATATGATTCAAATAAAATATATTAAATGGAAAACTCAGGTGATAAAAAATTTAAGAAAATAAAACTTAAATTTAAGAAAATAATAAAAATAAATTCAAACTTATTTTTATAGGCATGATTATTAGTACAATGTTCTCTGTTGGTTGCTATGATACGAGGGTGGTTCAAATAAAACTTTTTCTTGAAAAAATTTCTCCCCTTTTTTGCGATTTTGGCCTAAGTTTTCGTAGCGAGGTTGAGGTAATTACAGTAAAACCTCTTTAATTCGGAAATTTATAATCCAGAATATTCATTATTCGGCATTTATTGAAATGATTAATTTATTAAAAACGCGGAGTTTAATGAATTTTAATGCCATGTCCTTAACGCGGTCGTTATTTCTGTCTGTTACCTCCTTTGCTTTTTTATAATACATCTTAATCATTACGTTTTCTGCTTTTAAATCTTAATGATGAATCAGTCCAAATCATTACGTTTTTAATGTAAAAGATTAATACGTCACATTAATATAATAATTAATATGAGTAGAATTCTTATTGTATTGTTAAACCTCTTTCTTTAGAGGAAAGCCTATATGGTCCAGAAAAATTCCCCAGTCCAAAAATTCATGAGCTGCTACTTCATCCCATTGCCTCGATAGCATATTCTTTATTGCCATAGCCATTTCGATTGCTTTGCCAACATCTCAGTGGAGATTGTGTTTGCATTTTTGGTGGGAAATGGCTTGAGGAACTTTCTGACAGGAAATTGCTACGAAATTTGTCAGAGTCACATCTCTTGAGAATAGTATCTGACCCAATTTGGTACATAATCATTAGGAAAAATAACAGAAAGGGCAGTTTCTTTTCGCTGTAGGTATTGATAGCCGGGATTTTTTTTATATCACACATTCATGCTCTCCTTTTATTTATTTCTCAGTTTTTGTCTTGTTGATGACCAACTGTGAAGTTAGCGTTCCACTAATAACTCCAAATTATCATTAGTTTGAGCGTGTATTCATTATTCTGAAAGTGAGGCAAAATTGAATAAAAAATTATTATATTATACGAAGTTTCCAAAGACCTTGCTCTAGGCAGGCAAACGAAGAAGACATAGTAAGAAGAGTCATCCATTCTATTACGAGACTAGGCGTGCTAACTTTTTCAATATTCCTATTATTTTACGATTTGTAAACATCTGTAATTATTCCGTACATACCCCTAACATAACTTTTCCACAAAATACACATGTATAAATCACAGGAGTGTTCGTTAGTCACGTCGAGAATACAATACCAAGCTGCTGAAGCGTAGTGGACCGCCTAAAGGTTCGGAGACATTTTCAGTGTACTGTCCCACGATATTGCCACGAGGATAGTAGTTGGCTACCATAAGCACACGTCCGTGCTGACCAAGCGCCATTGCCATCCCCATGTAGCGCGAACTTCGCCACACCATCTGCGTGAAGTTGCCTGTGCACCAACATCAAAGAAGGGAACAGAATCAGATCTGAAGGGATAACCTGGTTTTGACTTTCAAAAGGTTCAGCGCTCAACATAAAACAATTCATTAATACAGTACCACTTTCTTGTAGATTCAGTTTCAGCCCATTGTGGGTCGGTTTTTTCTCCTGTGTTCCTTCGGGTAGAGGGGAATTCATACAAAGGTAGTAAGATGAAGTCATTTTATAACTTTTTTTATTTCATAAGACCTTTTCGCCCGCTTGGTGACTATCATCAGTGCTGGCTCCATTAAGGAATTATATCCATCTGAGCGACTAGGCTTAAGTATTCCCCCAAAATGCTTCATATTATAGTTTGAAGCATTCCCTATCCAGTGTCGAATTTTCATAACTTCACGGCGCAAAATTTTGAATTTTTTTACTTTAAATTATTATGCACTTATATGGAGAAACTTTCGCGGGTCTATTTTTTTTTTGACATCTCGGTAAAAGTACTGACTTAACATAGCGCAAGAAACCTACTGAAGCATAGCAAATGGAAATAGGAAAATAGCCCGCGTACTAAGATAAGTCGGACAACGCTGATCTAGACTATCACATTTGAAACATCCATCTTACAATGCGCTTTGTGCTGTGTAGGCAACTTTGTTGTTTGATTTATAAATATAATCACACTGTTAGTTAAGGCAGTATTGCACGATCACATTTCTATGACATAGATCTATTACCAAAAAAATTATGAAACATATTGTGACTTTTCGTCGCCAACCCCCGTCGTACCCGGTGTCGCCGGCGAGTCCGAAGAACTCCCTTTCTAAAATAGGGAGGGGGATACGAATGCTCCACTGTACAGGGGAGCCGAAGAAACTACCTATTGCCACATATGGAAGAACCATTGGAAAAAAACTTAAACACACATTTGCAAATATTTAATAGACACAGTGAACACATTCAAATCATAAGAAAAAATTAAGAAATGAATACAACATTGAGAGGAAAGAAAAATCTCCAAATTGTTCTATTCTGGACATCATTTGTCGGTCGGAAGGCGCTTCCATTCGCCCGCACCCATAGGAAGTGGGACGGCGAGGCGTGAGGAAACTGGCGGAGAGACGTGGGTCGCACCACCCGCACTCTCGCGAGGCTCAGTTGCCTCGGACAAACTCAGTGTGTTAGTAACTCGGCTTCCAAAGACATGCCCGCCACGTGCCACGGCGAAGCATCTACCTAGCCAATCTCTTCCACCTGGACTCCAAAAAAACATGTCCAAAAAGCTATACCCTATATCACCTCGTTTGCCCCGCAGCCTCGGCCGCCGGTCTTCTGATTAGCGGTGCGTGATCACGTTCCGCACACCGTCGATGCGGAGTTTCACTGGTGAACCGCATGCGCGACATCTGTGTTGCGGCGATTGGAGGAGTGGGGATTAGAAGCGCACCCGCGCGTATGGGGGATATAATGGAATAAATCCCATAGGGTCTCAATATGATCGGGTAATGCAGAAGCTTTGACAATGGTTGAACGATGATCCTGTATCTATGACATATGTTCTTGTTGAGACAACTTATGCCATATCTTTGATCATATACTTTTAATAATAGATCTATGACAGAAATATGATCGTATAATACCATCCTTACGCATTCCAAGAAACCTTGTTTTCTTTTATGACACATCTATACTTACGTGCCTTTGTGTCAGATGGCTCTGTTCCGAACTCGTAATTGTCCAGCTCGTTGTACCACGAAGAGATAGCGCTTCGCACACCGATCTGTGCTCTGACGTTGGCATCGGCAGACTCAAATTGGTAAATGTTTTCTCCTAGACTGTATTCGATGCGGTATGCAAAGCGGTCCTCTTCACACAATCTCGTGGCCCATTCCATGGCGGAACTGATGAGCTGGGAACAATTTGTATTGTAGTATTTGTAAATGGGAAATGTAGCGTGTCCTTGAAGCTAATCTACATAGGGCGATAGAAGATAGGAGGTGGGTAGTAGGGCTTTTGTTGGGTGGACCTGTTAGCTGGGTTTACAAAACGCTTGTCCCACGTGGAGGTGTTAGTAGGAGTAGTTAGTAATAGTGAGAGTTAGTTATAGTATGAGTTATACTAGGAGGTTTTTTACCGTGACATCTGGGGCCGAAGCTCCCGGTTCATCCTCATTCTGTTCCCACTGGCCTCCAGTCCTTAGCTACCCCACACAGATTGGGCTACAGAAAGGAATTCGGAGAGTGGCTACAGGACCGGTCGTTTTTCGATGAATCAGACCTCCAAGTATCCGTTCTGGTGGACGGGGAGACGCCTAGCTTCGCCTCCCTACTGCTACATACGCTAACAATAGCTGAGCAGCAATTCTGCTCACTGATCGGGAACTTTCGTCTCCTACCCGTAACCACTGCCCGGCAGAGACCAACCCAATTAAGGTGCTTGAGGAGAGTGCTG
This sequence comes from Laupala kohalensis, assembly GCA_002313205.1. Classification (NCBI taxonomy): domain Eukaryota; kingdom Metazoa; phylum Arthropoda; class Insecta; order Orthoptera; family Trigonidiidae; genus Laupala; species Laupala kohalensis. The sequence goes on from NNCF01134517.1 coordinate 23,791, forward strand.
GAGCAAACTCCTGAGGGTTTAATGACCATTCCCTGCTTACTCGGTTTCAAGTACAACTGGACTCTCGAACGGAGTCTTACCATATCGGAATAACCCCCAGATTCCAGATCCGTGGTCCAGGGATGTGACCCAGGATTGGGTACGTGGTTCACTGGGATATTGACCGTTTACTCTGGTTGCACACTGAACGACTTCCTTCCATGGATTGGGTCATTTGCCCACTACGGGGTGACAAAAACCGCGGGGAGTGATGTCGAGTGCGCTAGGTCCCGTCCCCGTATGTGATCTCCCACGATTCTCGAACGTTTGATGGGTAACCATCGAGGCGGTAATTGCCTCTTCCACCTGTCCGAGACGTTCGTACCTTTTATCCAGTGGTATCTGGGACCAGGGTAGAGTACGCGGTGAGGTGCACTCAAGGCAATGGAACACTGTGGACCTCCCTCTATTAGAAAGGCTTCACTTTCAATGGCGGGACCGTCTCCCCCCTTCCCCTAGGGGTCGATCCGTTGCCCAGGTGGTGACCTAGGATTGGGTACGGGACCCGTAGGGTGAATCTAGCGACCGGGGATGATTTCGCTAGATAAGTTTTAGGAGGTGATAGAAGGAGAGTTCGCTTTTCAGTAGCCACCGTTATTTGAACTTTTACATTGAAGTGGAAAGCTATCATTTTTCCTGGTCCCGCCGGGAATTGAACCTTGGCGAATTGGCGGTGAGCAAGCATGCTAACACATGTGCACTGGGAACAATTGAATTGCCACTGAATAGATTGCGATTTCTTGTGGAAAGGATTTGGGTGATATTGGACACGAGATTCTCTTAAAGTCTTGGATTCTCTTTTCTGAGATAAACATTATTGCAGATTCTTTAGACACTAATACAATTACTATAGATTTATTTATCTTTCTTTACTTTCTCCAGATATCCGTCTTTGAAATCCATTTTGGAGATAAGCAATTATTTGACTATATATTAGTACATGTAAAAGTATTGTAATGCTTTCAGAAGCTATTACACTCAAAGGTACGCATCCCATTTCTTTGTGAGTTCTTGTAGGTGAATTTCCATTGACGGGAGGAGGGGTGTTATTTAAACCTTCGATTCAATGCAGATATCCTTTCAATAAAGGAAAATTAATGAAATATATGTTAACAAGTAGTTTTGAAATATGGTTTACGGCGTGATTCCATTTCTGAGAAAATAAGGAACGAAACTGACGCCGCCATCTACTGTACCTCAAATGTCCCTTCTCACTACCTTCCCTTCTCTTCCCTTCCCCTCTCTCTAATCTGTTACTGTATGAGCTGTGACGCTTGCCAGGTGGTGATCACGGTTTGCGCATGCGCACAATCGAACACGGTTACTGGGCACAGGGTTTTTTCACGTTAGAGCACTATAAGTATAGGTATTCTCATTGCATGCCACCATTTGGTTCCAAACTCGGCTCATGCAAGTTGTGAGTTCCATGAAAACGCATCGACAACAACATTGCTTCAGAGTTTGTTTCCAGGAGAAAGTATAACTTTTTGGTGCGAAATTTGAGTTAATAACAAATGTGTTCTGTTATTGACATGGGTTTAAAAGAGAATTTAAATCGTGTTTCTGCTTACATGCTCATTGGATAAAAGCGCCAAATTATAACTTTTATTTACTTGTCCATATAATCGTAAGTGATAATATTTTCCCTAGACTTAAGAATATCAGAATCCCGTTCTCAAAGTAAATGTATATTAACGTGTTGACTAAAGCTAACATAGGGTGTTTACGTATAGATCGGTAATATTGTCAACTGTCGCNTATTGGATAAAAGCGCCAAATTATAACTTTTATTTACTTGTCCATATAATCGTAAGTGATAATATTTTCCCTAGACTTAAGAATATCAGAATTCCGTTCTCAAAGTAAATGTATATTAACGTGTTGACTAAAGCTAACATAGGGTGTTTACGTATAGATCGGTAATATTGTCAACTGTCGCCAACGTCTTGAATGGAACCAAAATGGCGGCATGAGAATACTCATTCTTATAGTGCCTTACTTCACGTAACTGGTCTAATTACCTACTACAAATCAATGGGAAAACGAATTATTTTCGCTAGTATAGTGTCTCCAAACTGAAGTCTACCTCTTTATGAAACTCAGTGCGAGAGAATGTCGCTCACCGCGCTTGATTGCAATGAGATTTATTGCTTGTCTTGAATGCATAAAAATGTTTCCAAATCAATTTGGTGAGACATCTCCGTTAAGGGAAATTCCGCAGAAATAGTTAATGCTGGATTATTTAATCTGCGACGCATCACAGTTGAGTATACCGAGGTGAAACTTGGTCCAAAATATTTTGCCCCGTCAATTTGGTCGGCTATGGCGAATAATTCAATTCCCGGCGGCGGTGGAAAGATTTATAGCTTTTCAGCTCAAAAGCAAGAACTTAAAAAATAATGGGTAAGAAAAATAGTGTAATGTTTCTCTCTAATTTATTTTGTACTTGTCACCTTGCCCCTCAAATCAAAAATACATAAATATAACCATAACTTTTTTTTATATATTCAACCATATGCGAATAAAAATATTTTGAACGTTTTTCGCCTGGGTAACCCCCTTCACTGTGCTGCGAACCAGCGTTTCACTAGCGCTGCGTAATCCTTTGTAATCGACCTTAGTGGAGAGATCTCACCCCATTGATTTGGGAAAGTGTACGTGTGCATCGGGGTATGGGAAAAACTGAACCAACCGTTTTAGGAAACACTATTACTGGGATTAAGGAAGATAGATAAAGCCGGTATGACAATTCGCGGAGGAAAATATGACAGTATTTCTTTGAGACGTGAAATGTACTAATTTTGAAATGGGTGGATCCTATGTTTATGTCAGAGATAAACCAAAACCTAATAATGAATTGTGTATAAGCAATGTAACTGGTAATTGTGCTCAAATTGAGCTTATAAAATGATCTATTCACTGGAATTTGAAGACATATATTGTAAAAAATTATAATCAATGAGAGGTTTAAATAGAATCTTTCAATATATTTTGATTCTTCGAGACAACTATGTTCCATTCCGGAACTGCCTCCCGAGCGGGCTGGATTATTAGTTCCTATATTAAGAATGATAAAACTCATGGATGGAAAACATAGAAATTGCATAGATTAAAAGAATTTTAAATTTGGATTTGAATCATGTGAACAATGGAGCTCCAAGAGTCAGCACGTCGATCATGCGTAAGCCGATATCAGAGATAAGGGTTCAAAGTTTAATGTTCCGGCCAACTATGAAGATGAGTCCTGACTTGAGTTGTCATTCGGAATGCCGGTGTCGCTCATGGATTTCAGAATCCAGAATTGGCTCTCCATCGCACAGACGAGTATTTGAGCCAAAACCCGGACAAAAAGGCAAAAAACCAAATTTGTTTCACCACATTAAATTTTATATTCACGAATTGCTGATTAACTGACGCGCCTAATGATGTTAATTTCCGGAAAGTTGGTTGAATCTGACATCTGATATCGTCGTTTGAATGTTAGGTTTGTATGTTTGCCGATGTCCTTAAATTTTTGTTTTTAGCGTTTGTAACGTATTAGAAATAAATTTATACTACCCGTATGGATCGCTAGATTTACTTCAAATTTTACACAAGGATACATAAGATATGTTCTTTTGTTATTTTTATAATCACTGGAATTCAATTAATGACATTTATAAAGTATCTCTATTGAAAAATATTTTTTTGTAGACATATTTTTGGAAGCTTATATTTAAACGCATGTCGGGGCCTGTCGCGCAATTTTGAGACCACTACATTATTATATAATGTATGTAGAATCGACGCTAAAAGAAAAATTTTGCCCAAAGTTGCCCAACGCTGTTTTATGAATAATTTAAAAAAATAATGCACTAGATTACGTTCATTAAGTGAGTTTACAAATAGTGAAGTTGAACACCAAATTTTTATGAAGAACTCTACTGGAGAATAATGTAATTTTTGTTTATACATCTAATTGATTTGAAATATTTGACAGGGGTCTCATATTGAGGGGGGGGGGACAAATTGAAAATGGCCCCTTGGAGGACGGTGGGATTTACATTAAAGTGAACTGTCCATGTATCAGAAATAAAAAGTTTTTATTTTTTGTGATCAGTTTAGAGAACTTAACAATATTGAAAGAAAATAGTTTTTTGAGTGTTCTCTGCTGCTTGCCCAGCACTCACTCAATGTATTAGTCCAGAGTTATCTGCGGACCCTTTCATTCAGCTTCCACTCAACACCCTTCACTGTCTCCAGGGAGTTGCCTTTGAGAAGAAGTATCAACAATGTAATTACTTTGACAAGGATCGTCTGTTGAAAACATGAACGTTTCGTAGGCGTCTAATGATAAATTCAGGGAATTTATCGTGCTCTCATCGATTTTACGTAACATTTTCGAACACTTAGCTAACTCGAATTTGTCGAATTGGCTCCACATCTCGCGCTTTCTTGATGGATGTGCAAAATTGATATATCTGAAAAGCATGTTCGAAAGATAACTTTCACCTTTATTTGTACGCCAGTCCCCAACATAACATCTGGAGTAGATCAGCCCCCTTCACTAGTTGCTTGCCTATTNGTTTGTACGCCAGTCCCCAACATAACATCTGGAGTAGATCAGCCCCCTTCACTAGTTGCTTGCCTATTTATCAAGTTTATTTTTAAGCGGTCCTCACATGGTTAGAATACATCGTCAATATGGATATTGTTTATCCTTCAATACAAAATGGATTCTCATACCATCAATATTTTCCTTCAATATTTCAGTTTAGACTAGCTTCAGCAATAACAAATTTTGCAAAAACATGTGATGATTAAGGTTGTTAATTGGGATCGAAGGAAAAAAAGCCCTCCAAGAAGAATTATTATGAGTTTTTATTTTGACCAAAATGAATAAATACAACTCTGCAAATTAAGGAGGAAAATGTAAGTTTCCATAACCTAATTTGCTCTGTTGCGAAGAGGAAAGCATTTTTCTCTTTTTTTCTTCCGAAAGTGCTCGGCTTAGGGTCATGTAAAATACTGAGTTCTGAATATTGTCAATACCATCCTCATACGTTCTATTTTCATTAAAAAAGCTTCATATTATTGAAGAATTTTGGAAACAGACAATCAGGACCTTCAATACTTTTCGGATTGACAATCCTTCAATATATACTTTCATACCATCAACATATTGATGGATTGCCTATACTATGTGAGGACCCGTTTTTAGTCCCTACCCGCTCTTGTTTGACCGAAATCGTAGATTCTGACAACAATCCTGCCCTCTTTTTGACGGCGTTTTTAGTAACTTTCAACTTTTCTAATGGGATCATTTCCTTCCCTCATTAAATACTTTGATTCTCATTCCTTCAGGATCGAACAATAGTGTTTCTTTTCTGTTGAATTCGCCGAAAACCTCCGCTAGTCACGGGAATTTATTTATCCTTTCAGTAATATATTATTATCATGAATTTATTAATTTTATCCACGAGTCCCACTTATCATTTTCCAGTCATTTTAATCGATTGTCCCAAGCGTTAGTCGATCTAATCTATCGATTTCTCACCCAATGATCGATCCCGGACCCTAAACGTATGGTACTCACAGCAGGGTGGAGGGAAAGATGCGGTGCTCCATGGCGCTGACGCAGTTCGTTGTGTAACTTCAAGGCCTCCCGCTGTTTCTCGGAGAAAAGTTCTTCTTCGTCTTTTTTTGCTGTTTCCTCTTCTTCCTCCATTCCTCTATCGGAAGAAAAAAATATCACTGCATACCATATGTCTATGAGTTCGACCATTCTCATTTATTTTCCTTTTTTAAACCCTGCTCTAAACAAAGTCAATTCAGAGTATATCATCATTTTCTGCCTTCTACTCTGTTTACATCTCTCATTTAATGCATTAAAATTACAAACAAAAATTAATTGACGGGGAGGTATAAATGAAAGAAAAGAAAATACAAGTGCGTAAGCTCCAGCGTGTGTTAACTCTTAATTATTTTTCTCAATATACCTAATGTCACAAATTTTATTACTATAAATCTTTAATATCTTGGATATAAGTTCGATCAAGTGTTGATACCGTTATGATGCATACACATATATTCCTTAGTGGTATAAGACAAGGTGTGCCCGTCCCGAGTATGCACAGTGCAAGCCAATCATATTCAAGACATTTTTCGGAGCACGCGTTTTAGGATATCGCTTCACACAAATGATATCTTCAATACAGTCAAACATAAATATGTACTTCCCTCTCAAAATATGTATTGCGTCTCATTGACTGGCCAACGTCCCTTGTCACCTTGATGCGCAATGACACACCTTATCTTATACCATTACGCATATACTCTACTTGCGCTCCCAGGGTGGGTAGACCCGTCAGGCTGTCACTTTTGCTTGCTTATATGGATTGGGGCGTACGTCCGTAGCGATTTTGTTTTACGTGTTGGTACTCCCGTTGCTGAAAGATGTTTTTGCTCAAAGATTATCATCGTTATTTTCAAGTGTAAATGTTGTGCTTGAGGTTACGTATTGAAATTATTTTCTCATGAGCGGAATAAAGGTCCGCCGTCGTGAAAAATTTGATCGATAGATCTTGACGGAAATATCCGTTTTTGACGGACTTATCCATTATTCCGAAAAAGTAATTTGTAGAATAACGTCCGTCTGTCTGTCTCTTCAGCGAGCCGCGATTCTGATTTGGGGAATAATCAATTTAATTCATACTTCGCGTTCTCCGTAGAATCTACTTGCTGTAGGTGTACGTGCTCCGGAAATTTTAAAAACTTAAATATGCAGCGTAAAGAAAGTGTAATTAGTATGTATTAACGCNTTTTAAAAACTTAAATATGCAGCGTAAAGAAAGTGTAATTAGTATGTATTAACGCATAACGGAATTTTGCTTGGAAGCTTGATAGAGACAGTAAAATAATTTTACTCTGCTGCACTACCACAATAGTTTACTATATCAAGATTATTGAACTCACTCTACGTAGATCCACCAAGCTGAGGGAGAAAACAATTTTTGTAACATTAAGTGAAATATATCGTAATGATAAAATGTGTAGAAGAACCGAAAACCCCCTCTAGATATGAAATTACACGAATGTTCGCCTATTAGGAGATTACATTTCACAATGTTTATAAGACGTGAGAGATCGATCAGTATCTTGAAATATTACTCAATCAATTTATTTTATATTAAAAACCCAAATATATTAAGTATTGTTCACTCTGTGACTCAGAGACAGCAAAGAAACCAGTTCGTTTTAGCTTATTACTTTCTCATTTACGCAGTGAACAGAAAATATTGTAACTGGGATAGGATTCGATCGCGGGATTTCGACAGTTTTTGTTTTGGTGGGGGGGTCCAAGATTCCGAAAAAGTTGATTTTAGATTACCCTGCGTCTCATCATAATTATATCTGCTTCTTTTTTGCTACATATAATCTCATAGGAGGGTGGTTGGAAACTTGCTAATTGCGTCTGTCCAACGATTTTCATTTTTGCAATCAGTTTTGCTTCGAATATTACGAAAAGGATCAAGTGAGACATTTCGTGAGACTCTTGCATTTCATGGGCTAGATTCAAAGCTAAAACCACGGTCTATGACATGAGTACTTTTACTTGTTTGTCATCTATTGGTTCGCGAACATCAACCACCTAAGAATCATGACCAACCTTGCTGTGGCTCGGATTATTTATTTTCCATCCACATAAGAATGGTAATAACGAGTCTCAATAATATTTGTAAGCAGTTTCTAAGAATAAAATTTGTCTAGTCGTATCCCATTCCAACCAGGGTTAATCTAATTTCTCTCAATCTTTACTTCATCCCTTGATTGTTCTGATTCATATAGGAATCACTTACTGCTAGAAAGTAAAAAGTTCACAACTCCCTAACTCTGCAGTAGAGACAAAACCAGTTAACGGAATATTGAAAGAGATTCCAGACTTGTGCTATTGTGAGTACAAGAATCCTTTCTGTGGTAAATTTTGGACCTTGAGCCACCCATCACCTCAATTGTTCAATCAAGAGAAATTAATAAATGTTAGAATGTAAAACTGGATGTTGGACATGTTTTTTTTTCAGTTAGCGGTTCATATAACGCCATAACAAAACTTTAATACTAGATTTTTATTCGTCACACTTACGGTCGTGGAAGAACTTGCTGTGGAAATTTGCCCATAATGTTTCCGGCTGGAGAATAAATGGCCACAACGAAAATCTTCCCATCCTCGCTGATGCTAATACCGGCGCCGAAATGAGTGGTATCCTTCCAAACTATTTGAGTAAAGTGTACTAGGAGGAAGAAAGAATGAGTAAAAGACATTAAAAATCATAAGTAAGCGTAGAAAAATTGCAAGGTAGGATGTGCAGTGGAAGGAACGGGAAGAGAACGGAAAAGATATGTCATGAAATTTAAATATTTTGATATTCTATGTACAAGTACATGGATGCCAGTAAAAAACTAGAATGCACTCTTTAGATGGATAGCACTATTATATAAGACTTAGCTCACGAAAGTACTTTTTATTGACGTTTCCGTAGACATTATCTCCCGTCCTATTGAAAATGTTCAACGTGTGCAGAACACTAATACAAATGATATGAAAATTATTTTATTAGAAACTTTCATCCAAATTTTCATCCAACCAAGTATAGTGAGACGGGTTGGATTTTATTCTAAGGCTGGTGCGACAGCTAAGCGACGACGACCCAGATCGCAGTCTACAATTTTGTGTTGGGTTCAGGGGATTGTTACACGTGAACTGGGATTATGGGTACTATTGTTTGGTAGGATGAAGCACAATTCAAACTTAATGTAAATGTCAATCGACATACAAGTAATGTAATTGTAATTTGTGAACTGGGTTGTTCAATGCGCCTCCATCTTGATATTGGTCTCCCGCAAATAAATTGGTTTCGCAGCTAATTCATCAATTCTTCTCTCATCTCGACTTTTCTTCAAAAGTTACTTTTTCCCAGAATTTTAATCTTGGCAGGAAAATAAATTTTCTATAGCAGTTCAAAGAGTGTATATGTATTTTGACTAATCCTGCAGCTTTTGCGTGTTTTTTTTTTCGGGTGAGTCTATCAAGTTAGAAAATGAAAACTCGAAGTTAAGTATTAGAGCTTCATTTCTCATTAAAAAATAAATTCCTTTATTTATTGAAGAGGAACAGACTACCTCGAAAAGACAGCTCTGGGGAAGAGTGACAAGGAGAGCCGACCCCAAATAGAAATGGGAAAAGGCCGGCCAGTGAGTGTGATTGAAGAGGAACAGACCAAGAGACATTTATCCGAGTATCAAAGTGATTACGTATGGAGTTAGGAAGAAGAGAGGAATTTCGTTCCTAAATTGACTGAGAGATGATGGTTCTAGTTTCTACAATGTACTCATGTCTAATACAAGACTCATGTCTAATGGTAGATTTAGAGCAATGGCGGTAATTCCCCTCCCCAAAACAAAATTTCGTTAGGTTGTACCAAAACATATTTAACTAATTAATTGTGAAAATACTAATTTTAATGTGATAATTATTTCATTAGAAAGTTTTATAACGGTTTAAGTTAGACAATGAAAATATTGAGTTCATTATTAAAGTGAACAAATAGAAACATTTCCTTTCCAAAACACTAACCCTGGATCCATCAACGTTTATGCTTTTTTTGTAACTTAAATACGTGTTCTTTGCAGTTGCATACTCACAAGAAAGTAAGTTTTTCGGTTCTTCACCAAAAACATAATGTTTACAACCATTGTACCAGTAATCAACAGGTTCATTACCCTTCATAATGTAATTTTGTTTTGTGGGCCACATGAGGTAAATATTTTCTCCGAGGTCATAATGACGACGATGTCGAATGCGACCCAAAGACGCTAAGTAGCGCGCCCATTCTAAGCTCAATTTGCACAGCTGAAAACGACAGAAGATGATTGCGTGATTCACAAACCAACATTCCTTAGATGCTTTATTTCCATTATTTATTATATTTTCTGTTGCATTTTCTACAATACTAGGAGGGTCAGACAGAAAAATCAGCTTTTTAAGTTTTAGAAATATTAGTGCTTGAATAGGATTTTCATAGATAAATATAACATATTTCTACAATTTTGCTTCTACATCAGTATAAAGTGGAAGAAAATGGCGATTTCGGTCCTTATAAAATTAAGCAACTAGTGGTGGAGAACTCTTGACCAAATGAACATGGTACAAGGTTAGACAGTAATAACGAACACCTCAAATAGCTTGTGAACGAACGAAATTATGGAAATGAGATTTTCTCTGAGGTAAATAGGACATACGGTACATAGGGTATTTACAAATTATCATAGGGTACATTAAAAAAATATCGTATTCAAAGGATTGTTAGTTTTTTTAGCTGAAGAAATATTGACACTTTTATTGATTTTTCGTGTGGAACTATAATGAATTATACAAATATGTAACATTTATTGAATTTAAACTATTAAAAACGACCTGTCACTTGCGTAGTGTTACAGAAAATTATATCTCAATTTTTTCAAAATTGGTCTAGTATGACGCGAGAAATGAGGATCTTTACAAAATGTTACTTTTTACCAACAAAATGTAACGGTATTGTAAGGAAAGAATTATATTCTACTTTTTAAGATAGGAAACAATAACGTTTATAGTTATCTAGAACGTCAAAGAGCTTAACGTAAAAAATTGAGGTATGTAATAGTAGTATTAGGAACAAAAAATACGAATGAACATATGCACGGATACGTCACAAGATGTGACGACTAATACAGAGTAAGAACGCGAGACAAAAAGGTTACTTGAGGATCTGAGAAAGAGATATAGATGTTCAAAGTTCAGCAGCGAATTAATATACGGTAGGCCTAGATGTTCATAGTTCTGCCTCTTGAACAGCGATGCACCGACGTCACATGAATTGGCTAATGTTTTCTTCTAGGAGACTCGAGAATCCTCGCGATGTCTGTGCGAGACTTGCGTCGCTGTTAAAGGGTAGGACTTTAAACATCTGTTGTAATTTGTTCTTGAACTTTGAACCCCTATATTACTTTCTCGATCCCCAAATAAAACGCTTCACACCTTTTTGTGTTGTGTTCTCATTCTCCTTCTTTGTGTCGTTACATCTCCTTCCAAAGACGTTTCCGGATTCATGTTCATGTGTATGTTTCGTTCCCATTGGAGTGCTCTGTCATCCCTTTAATTTCTTACGTGGAGATCTGGGACATCCGTTAAGTTAATTTCTTATAGCAATTGCGACCCAGAACACATGGCGCTGATTAAGATGGATCGGATTGACATGGGTGGCATCGATTAAGTTCCTTAATACATAACACCACGGTTTCCAAAAAATGTAATTTTACACGCAACTTCAGATTGTTCAGTGTAGAGAGTTATAACTTAACCCAAACAGATAAGAATGAGAACTTGCCCTTTTGGATAGTTTGAATGGAGATATTGAATAATGTACTCGGCAATTGTTATGCGCTATCCAACACTCATGAACGAAAGCCACATGCCTCGTTTCGAAATCGAAAATAAACCTATCCTTAGGTTGCATTTGACTTCGTGCCTGTAACAAAAATCTTTGTTTAACAATAGGACTTGTGCGATAACATTTTGACGGTCATTTTGACTCGTGAGATGTCTTTATTGTTATTTTATAAATATTTCTTTTTTGATTTGGTACTTGACTAATTTGTAGGTAGGTGTTTTAAATAATTCATATTTATCTAAAAATTTTAGAAATGGCAGCGCACAGATTCAAAATGATGGTGGTCGAATTTATACTCGGTTATTTTAAATCAGTCCTCAGGTTTGTTTGTAGATTGGTTGTGGTTTAATATAGCGTAACGTTTAATAACGTCTTTTCTGCTTCACATTACAAATCCTTCAAGTTTTCTATTCTATTTTTACATAAATTGATAAGAAATCTTTGAAAATATTATTGAATTATGTTTGCTACTAATAGTAATTACAACAAAAGTTTTTCTTTTAGAAAACTAATCACGATGACATTCGACTTTTCTATAATGCAATTGCATTAACAAAATCATGAACGAATGTCATGTGTCATCTGGTACAAGAGACGAGTTCGGTGAAGAAACCCGGGCTCGGTGCGCAGCAGCTCTGTTTAATAGTGCGCATGCGCGAACAATAATCCCCGTCTCAGAACCTTCACAGATCACACAGTAATAGCGTGGAGAGTGGGAAGGGATAGTTCCCTTCACTACCTGCAAACTGCGCGAAGAATTTCATCAGGTAACTCGCCTTCTGTACATATCTGATACAAAGAACGTACGTTAGTGTTAATGGCTCTGACATCAGGAGCTTGTAGTACAGTGCAAATACACAGAAGTAGGTATTTATTTTACAAGATAGTATTATTATTTAATGTCATCATTTTCTACTTATCCCAAATTTCGCATCTCTTGTAAATAAACATTTACACTTCTGCACCTGAGTATAATTAGCGCTGAAGTGATAAGAAATTATCAAAGTAGTTATGGCGACTAAATATTGCAGTATCCTACTTGGATTCAAATTTATACATTTATACCGTTTTCTGCTTTTTAAAACACCAATACATTTCCGGCTATTGAAGCAATGAATAAACTATTCAATATTTGCATGAAATTTTTTATGTCTCTTTACGATGCAAGAATTCATTTTCAAAAATAAATTACTTTTCGAATCTTTTAAATACATATTTTTGTTTAAAGTTATGGTAAAAAAATTCATAAATTTTTCAAACATTTTTATGGATGTAGTCGGATATTTTAAAGAGATATTTCAATTTTTGTTCGCCGTTAGTGACCTGTCCGCCATTGCCGACTACGTCATGAACGAACAGGTCAATTTTCAGGTCATATTGCTTAAGAACGGAGACAAGCGAGTTTACTGTTCACTTTACTTTCTTCACAAATAATTTATGTGTTACAAATTACATTGTCGTAACATACGCATCTATCATGTATTAAAATTTGGTCATAATCGGAGCAGAGTTTTTTTAATACAAAACTTCAAACTTTACCGACAACCGTAAAACGTGAAAAAACCTGCACTTCTTTGTTCTTTACACGATAAAAAATAATAAACAGTATTATTAAAAAAATTTATACATCAACGAACGCAGGATGAAACAAGAAAAATTAAGATGTAACTGCGATTTCTGTAAGTCTTACGGTTTAGTTTCAGCTGAACTCTTAACTCAGAGGACTATACTTTTGAATCCGATGGAAGTTATTACGTATTTATCATGAAACTAACATAGAGTAATTTAAATATAAACAAACGATGTAATTAGACTTTTTTGAATGATTGGACTAACATTACTCGGTGGAACCATCTTAAAACAAGGAGTATTACCTTTTGGAAGTCATGTGTTGTTGTTTCGCTGACTTCGTAGTCATCCGCGACATCTTCACTTGTTAAATCGTCCGTTAATTCAGTATCATCTGTATTTCCGCACTGTTTGGTCATGTTTAGCTTCTCGTCTACTCTTTAAGAAAAATTACATATTCATCTGCAAGCATTACGCTAGATTACATGAGTTTGAAGTTGACAGAAAACTAAACAATATAATTTAATGACTACCTTAACAAAACAATACCTTGAGCTATTAGATACTTTGAAAGTGATGATGATTGTAGTTTTATTATATCAATAGACTTCCATAATACTGTAAAAAAGTAATTGTATTAAAATATAAAATAGAAAGAAATCTGCAATATAATATTTCCAAAATAAACGTCTGCATTTCAGGGTCTTAAATTTTATTGTCAAATTGCTGATAATTTTGGGGCAATGCAAGATGAAGTTTGAACAGGAATTTAATATTTCGATGCTTCTCCACTAAAACGCTTTTTGCTTTTTGGTGTTCAAAGCAGTTCAATATACATAATGTCTCATGTTTTGCGAGTTTGGTTTCATTCGGGAAAGTTTTAAGGCCTCTCCTAGGGTTTCGAGGTTTCCGTCACATGAGATAAAAAAGAAATAAAATTGGCAAATTTTATGATATAAAATTCATTAATAAATACATAAATAAAAATGAATGAAATAAATTTATTATTGTCAAAAATTATTAAGTTATACCAATTTACACTGATGATGGTTTCAAGCCTTTCCTGTACCACTTCCGATCATAGTTGAATAAACACAGAGGGTTCTAATGACCTAGTTATCGGCGAGCCCTAAAGCAGCAATAATAATAATAATAATAATATTAATAATTGAATGGTGCCATTGCGCGTCGAAGTGGCAGGAGACTTTGGCCAGCCAATGAAACGTAAGTCGTGTTTTGAGGGAATTTAAAGGTGTTTTACAAATTTATGGAAGATAGGCAATGTGTTCAGGGAGGCGATATGATTTGTATTCAGTGTAGGGTTGAGACATGAGTATCTGTGATTGCTAAATAAACAATTCTTACTTATATATATAAAAAATAAGCCACTCGAGACGAGGTTGAGTTTTTTGGAGAAGGCGCCCCCTTCAATAATAATGAGAATAATACTGGAGATAACCAAGAAGGAATCGTTCGACTGAAGTGATTTCGATATTGAAAGGGTATCCGAATATGACTGCTCCGAAAAATTGCCTCGAATTTGATTGACTTGCACTGTGCATACTCGGGACGGTCTTATTTCACTATGTTTCTGATACCAAACTCATTGTGTGTTATGCAACACTAACAAACTTTGAAAACTTGTTAAGTTACGGATGACTCAAGGCTCCTCTAAATACTACATCTCGTACATATCCATTTCTAAAGAAAATATTGACATATTCAAACAATTTTTCACTGTTAACAGTGATGCGACTACGAAAGTATAATGTATCGTAATAGTTTTCACGAGGAATGTAACGGTTCCTTAGGAAACGCGTTAGCACAACCGAGATATTCAAATGTAATAGCATTGCTATAAAATACATCCTCACTCCCTCGCCATGGCGTCACAATTTAATGTAGCTGAAAATACGATTCTGAAGGTGGAATAACTTGGTTACTCAATAAAAATGTGAGTTTACAACGGTGGTAGAAAGTGATATAACTTTTAATTATAGAGATTTTTCCCTCATTTGCTTCTTTCATCTGCTATATATACTTATCTCTTTAAAATTTAATTTGAGCCCAGAAAATATTGTATTTCTTTTAAGCTACATCTAAAACAACATTACATGCAAGCTGTTATAATATTTAAATACACTGATTGCATTAAGACAATGGAGTCGTAGTAGCCAAATTCGTCATAAGGCACCTAAGGCCGCATGGCTTTCGCTAATTTTCAGTGAAGAGCTTCCAGTACTTATGATGGCCGCCAAATGACAGAAAAGACTTTATGATGCAATGAACTTGACTAACATGACTACATCTTTACGCAGTAACATTAATACTACCAACATCAAACCTCTATATACAATACTATTTTGATTGGTAACCACAAAAATCTAACCAATCCCTATGAATTAAGACTCGTAACTCACATAAAATGATGTAAGAAAACGGAGTAAAAAGTTTTATACGAAATCTGATGCAGAGAACTTCTGCACAAACTTCAAAACGGGTCCAGTGGCGTCATCTCTTTACATCACCTCAAAAACATCCCTGTGGAGTTAAAACATTCGTTTGTCGAAGGAAACGATATAAAGAAGGCCTTGACCGAGGAATATTGTCAGTCCCAATAAATCGAACACTGGAGATGGAAGACGGTCCGACGATGAATTAGAAGCAATGTAAAATTGTTTCATGCTAATTTCGTCGGTGCTTTCTCATTCCTTTTTACCAATTGTTTGAGAGTCATTATGTCTTAAATTAAAATGTGTTCCATATCTCTTACAGTGTTTTACCTTGTATATCTTGTCTCAATATAAGAGTTATTCACGAAATCGCAAAGAAGACACACCGGATGAAAATTTCAAAGAAATGAAATCACAAAATATGATTCTTTTTTTAATTTGTGTGAAAATTTGCCTGTAACGACATTGTACATCGAGTATGAATTGAATCTGTCAACTTAAGAGACTTTCTGTTTTTAAATAAAAAAAGTATGGAATACTACCTAGTTTAAAAATGTTAACTTAAACACTTGTAACTTTTACCTCTGCACACACTACTACTCTTAGTCTGAATGTAATGTGTACTCAAAGTGCAATTTGTATGTATTAACATCTGTAAAGTAGTTTGTCATCCACGTGGGCGTAAGCGGTTTATGACAAATTTAATTACGAACACCTGTAAAGTTAACTAACGATAAATATATATAAAATAATTATACTAATAAATATAAATATATTGTATATTTCCATACTTCACTATCTCCAGCAATATCTCGACCTAGATTTTCCTTCGCTTTACGTGTGATAGAGAGCCGTGTTTCCTCCGGAGAAAACATAGGTCATTAATTTCTCGATATGGGCTACATAATGTTATTTTTAAATGAAAGAGTAAAGTATGAAAACATACAATACATTTATATTTATCAGTATAATTATTTTTACATACATTTATAATTCAACGTAGCTTATATAAAGGAATAATTCGTCAAACTTATATAAATATATACCTTCAATGTCGTTAGTAATGTTAACCACACTTCCTAAGAATATAGTAAAAATACCAGAAACTACTGTAATTTCGAAGTGCAATAAGTTCTACAATTTTTTAAATACTGGTGGAAAATTAATTAATTTTATTAAAACGTATAATTTTATGTTTACAGATCAATTGGCAAAATCGTATTAAATTTCCTTTCTCATCCCTTAAATATTATCTTTACATCTGATCTAGTCGAAGACATTATTTGAGGACTATACAACATGTTTGTGTTTCTGCTTTTTTGTAAACATATTTTGTGTTTATATTTCTGTTTGTATCATGTTCATTTGTCCCCTTGTTACGTTTATTGGTATAATTTGTTATTACTGGATCACCTGACGACGACGTAAATCCTCGTCAAAACAAAGTGGGTTCTTCACATAAAATGTAAAAATTTATTCATCCATAAAAGGTCGTAAGTTTTTAATTATTTACTTAATTAGATTGCATATTGGACGTTAAAAGCAATAGAAATACATGACATTTCCACAAGGCCGAGAAAATTCTTTCTTGAGGTATTCAAAATGATACATAAACTCAGTTTTACAAAATACCGAAATACTTTTGGATTTCAACACCAACACCAACCAACAAAATAAAAATAAATATTGACATTAGACAGGTGTCGGGAAGGTTGCAGACACTTGCTCCCTCCTAGGAGTGACCTAGCACTGCCTAGCTCGCGTTCAAGAGGAAAAGGATGTTGATTTCCGACGGGACCAGCCACTGTTTTGACCATGCACCGTAGTACCGTATATTTAGTGGTCCGATTTTATATGGCATTGCCGTTACTATGTTATGGTATAGAATATAAAATTTGTTTCACGATTTTAAACGGAAGCATTCGGATAGACAACGGTGTGTCGCAAAATATTTTCTTGGGATGATAGATCATCACCACCGAAGACAGTTCGTAGAAATGGATTTGGTTCAAAGAGGTCGGTGATAGAGCAGGGAGTGTACTCGTATTCAAACCATCCCACAAATGGTTGACGGCTCAGGCCTTGTGGCGTACTTTACGTAAAATCTTTATTGATAAACATCTTTAATAATAAAATATCTATTTAAAATAGGAAAATATTGAAACAATAGGATACAAATTTAAAATTAAAATAAAAGATAAGATACTCTCATAATAGTTTTAACTTTATTTAATATATACCGGTATAAGATTTAGTTAGTGATCTAGCTGTCATAATTTCATCGAATTAATAAGTATTAAGAATTCAATATACATGAAACAATTAACGAAGTACCAAAAAAAATCAAATTGGTACATAAAGTTGTACGAGAGTCCAGTAGTTAAGACATAAATATTCAATCTAAGGGAACCCTTCAACAATTGAATTCCCTTCGGTCTATTTTATAAATAAAATTTAACAATGGTTAATTATTTTCTCATACATGGAAGGATTGAGGTATGATTTCGCCAAAATAGATTAATTTAATTTCGTTAGAAATGTATTCGAAAGACAGTTCCTAATTGCTAGTGATGACTTTTTCTCTTCTTCAAGGTTTGTTAAACTTGATTCAAACTGTTATTTAAAAAGGAAAACTTTCGTTACTTGAAAATCGAAATCATTTAAGATACTGGTCATTTAATTAGTATTTTATGATTCTGTTAAAATGTGCAAATTTGGGTATCGAACGAAATTTAAGAGGATTGGTCGATGGACGTGGATTTTAAAATCTCCCTTTAGGTACTTTCACAAAGACGTCATTCATTTGGTTCATACTTCATTCCATTATCATTATTACATTATATTTTAAATCTTTATTTCACACTCACTCACCTTGTCCCACAACACCTTGTCCCACAAACTTTAGAAAACCGCGGTGCATAGAAATAGCAAGATAATTTCTTCAGCGTCTGAAATTCCATGGCTACAGTGATAGAATTCGTGTTGAAGTAAGGAAATGTAGAAAATCATTTCAGATGAAAACCATGAACTCTTAGCAATGTCCCATGTTGGTTCACACCCCCTCATAATGAGCCTCGATGTCTTCATTTGCTTGTTTGTGGGCCGGTGTGGCAACACTGACAACCCACGAAAATACTGCATTATCTCTTAACCTCCACTCTACTCGTAGTGTGGTCGCTTAGTCACTTTGAAAACAGTGACCAGTGAAGGTGTTCTTCACACTCCATCATCTAGATTTCCTAACCACAGGTAATTTGTTGCATTTTGAATTTGTTCTTCAAATGATGGACGATGCGTGTGGATGTTGCTTCAATTTTTTTTTCAATCTGATGATGGATTAAGATTCTATTAATTTTTGGCCAAATTTAACGATTTTTTAAAAATCTGGAGCAACTCATAAATTAAATAACTTCATTTTCAGTTTTGACAAAGTTTCAAAATGTTTTGCGAACAATTTTTGTTGCAAAATAGACGTTTTTTGTATAATTTGTGAAAAATTGATTTTAATGAGAAACTCTTGGAATAGAATTATTCGTTTTGTTTAATACAGAATATTACGTTCCATATTTTTCAACTAGCATCGATATTCAGCCTCAAAATTTTAATATTAACATGTGTTCTATTGCTTTATTGCAACAACTTTTTAAAACAATTTATGATTGATTATTAANTTTTGTATAATTTGTGAAAAATTGATTTTAATGAGAAACTCTTGGAATAGAATTATTCGTTTTGTTTAATACAGAATATTACGTTCCATATTTTTCAACTAGCATCGATATTCAGCCTCAAAATTTTAATATTAACATGTGTTCTATTGCTTTATTGCAACAACTTTTTAAAACAATTTATGATTGATTATTAACAAAATTACTATTGTTTTCTTATAAAACAAATCACCACCTCAACTCCAATTGGTTGCACGATAATTTTCTTTTCATCTTAGCCAGAACTTCTAAATATGACATTCGTGATCTCCAGGATTGGTTCGTGTAAATATCTTGTATATTAAAGAAAAATAGAAAAGGTTAATATTGTTATTTCGTGCGTAAATATCGTAAATTTCATTTTTTTAAATCGTCAATCTTTGATAAATATTTATTGCTTGTACTTTCGTGTAAGGAGAGTTGGGGATTGTCCTGTGATGTTCAAAAGTATAAGCTCTCGTATGTGACTTCAAGTGTCGATTTCTTCCGAAATCTTTTCATTTGTTGTCGGCTCGTCGGAAGGTGTATAGTAAGTAATGTGGCCTCTAGGAGTTTCGAGCAAACGTGATGACCTTTTATGCATGCGAGTAAATGGGCAGTGGCGTTAAATAAAGTAATATTGGGGTATTAAGCACTTCAATTTACAGTAAGACGACTTGATTTTTTAAATTATTCTAATAGTGTTCTTCGGTTTACATTTTTTCATCACTACGCACTGTATTAATAAAAAAGAACGCAATTTAGATATAGTCCAATAGGTTTTGGTTGCCGTTTTCTCATGTAATATTATCATATTAGTGTGTAATAACTCAAACAACAAATGAAAATGGATAACTATTCCATTGTAAATAACAAATAAGTATTTGGATATCCTTGAAAACGCATTTAATTCAGTAATTCCATTTTCCTGCCAAACAAAATGTGAAACATACGAATAATGAATAAAGATATCAAGCAAAACATCTCAGGAGCATTATGTAATATAAATATTCAAGGCAATGAATATTCAACCAAGTTAAGATAGGTAAAGAAAAAGAAAAACGTTTTTCATGACAGTGATTTATCACATCAAACACTTCATTGAAGGTTGGTAAACTGTTATACAGAATGTCCCAGAATTGTTGCGACAAATCTCTATGAGAGATGGGGAACGTCATAAGGATTGAGAATTGCATAGCGACCCATGGTCGCAAACGTCATTGTGCGTCGCTAGGTGGTGCTGTACAGAGAGTACTGGAGGGGAACGTGAGGATTTCCTCATTCGAGCGCTAGCCAGCATACGAGGAGCATGGAACGGTATACGAACGGTGAGCTTGCAGACATGCACTTAATGTATGGTATAGCTGAGTGCAACGGACGTGCCACTGGACGCATTTATCGAGAACGCTTCTCAGACAGACATCAACCGCACCACGGTTAGTTTGCACGTCTGCGTCGAAATTTGTGCTAGAAGAGGTCATTAAGAAATGGCAGGCCTAAGAAGTAACAAACCACGATCGACGTCTTCGGTCGTTAGGGAAGAACGTGTGTTGGATGCCGTGGAGAATAATCCAAACACAAGCATACGTGCCGTAGCCTCGGACTTAAGAATGTCTTGTAGCAGTGTCCATCGTGTTTTGAACACCGATGATTTTATCACACGCCTTTCATCTCCAAAGGGTGCAGTTATTACACCTCGATGACCATCCCGCACGTGTGCGTTTCGCACAGTGGTTGCTGCAACATAGTGGCCGAGATGTGAATTTCCCAGTTTATGTGCTGTTCACTG
>NNCF01134518.1:0-26611 GCA_002313205.1 Laupala kohalensis
GCTTGCTTCCGGAGAGTAAATTAGTTGTTTTTTTTCCTCCACGTGGTCATACGCAGTTTGTACTGTTTTTTGACAATAAATTTATATTTTTTTTATCTCCTCCCGCCTGGGAATTGAACGCGGGATGACTTGGTGACGTGCGATCACGCTGATACCGTAGCCATGGAGGGGACTAGAAAATTAAATATGTATTAATATCTTGAAAAAAAGACAGTGTGTCATAATAATAACAAATTTGCTGTTAAAAAAGCAGTTACCAACTGCATGCGACCATGTGGAGAGCAATAAACTAATTTTATCAAACTAACTTTAAACTAATATTTAATTTTAAAAAAATTTGTTGATAATAAACAATTTTTTAAACAAATATCATTTACATTTAATTAAACTTTGATAAAAACCGGAACGGGCGCGATATTTAAGATTAATGCAAACTGTGTAAAATATGTCAACAAATGATAGAAACGAAAAAGAAGTACGAGATTTTCAAGCAATATATTATAAGTATAAGAGAGATTCGCAATGGTTTGAAGATTTAGATTTAAAAAAGCACGCCCTAGAAACCCTGGTGAAGGGTGAACACCTATGGGTGGAAACAGGTGGGAGAACTATTAAGAAAGAAAAAGAAAATATGAAGCAGAGATTGAAATACGCAGAAGAGAAATTTACATAACCGGAAGTGAAACAGATAAAGAAGATTACGGGTTCTTTTTCCTTTTTGTAATGCAGATGTAGTTGTGTAATGCCTTTTGATGGGAACATGACGCAAAACAAACTAATGTAAATAAATAAATAAGCTCCAAGCATGCCTTGGCAATCCCCAGGCAGCGGCATTATGAAACTCTATTCCATAATCATTTCTCCATGGAAGGGTGTTTGCTTTTTATACCTACAGCCAGGTTTTACCCCAACCTGGAGGATCAGGGACTCTTCTGACAGGGTTACCATACCTTGGCGACAGGGTAAGGGAAAGTTAGACGAGGATGGGAAGAAAAAGTTTCAAAAAAGAGGAAAGATATATGAATGGTATTGGGATAAGGAACCTGCCCTGCACCTAAGTGCAGTGATAGTACTTCCCAGGATGACTGTTGGGACAACAGTCTACCATCTAACTAGTCAGGTCCACCCCAGGTATTTAATGTTCCTGGTACCCACCCAAGGGGTAAGTGATCCCATGTCCACCACATGGGGAGGCGCCCGATGGGAGACTAGCACCCACATGGGTTGTTGTTGCTGCTGTTGTTGCTGCTGCTGCTGCTGCTGCTGCTGTTGTTGTTGTTGTTGTGATCATTATTTTCTTCTAAAAGACTAAGAAACAAAATTATAGAAAATACGGAAAGTGATACAAAAGAATACCCATTTCCTGAATGACAGTTTTTTTTTAAGAAAAAGAAAATTGTTTTTTAAATAAATATTTAACCAAATTTAATTTAAACCTACTTTGGCAAGCCAAATGCAAAGAAGATTAGTGAATTTTAAGTTTTGTTGGGTAAGAGATGGAATGATCTTGGTCAGAAAAGATGAGAATAGTAGAGTAAGAAGAATCCAAAATGAAAATGACTTGGAGCTCTTAAGCTTTAAGTTAAATTAAAAAGGGAAATTTTTTTGAGAAATAGGTAAAGTAAAGTTAAGAAACAGTTATGATTGAGACATAATACAATTTAATAGAGCTAAAAGAAATCAAAACTTTTGATGATAATGTAAACTTTAGAAAAATTTTTGAGGAAAAACAAAACGGAATTAATTATTTTCATTTGAATATTAGAACTTTAATGAAACATTGGGATCAATTAAATATATATTTAGAAAACCACACACAAGTTGGACATGATAATACTAAGTGAGGTCAATATGAATGAAGAAAAACTGTTGGCAAAATATGAATTTCCTGACTTTAAAAAATATACTAAACTAAGGAATAAAAAGGGAGGTTGGGGGATAATCATATACGTCAAAAAGTGTTGTAATTTTGTAGTCAAAACCACAGATTCAATAAATTTTAAACTATTAGCAGGAGAACTAAGTATTGGAAAGAATGTTTTATCTCTAGTTTGGGCAATTTACAGACCACCAAATATGAATATCAACAATTTTAATTGAAGAATTAATAGTTTATTAAGCAATGTATCAGAAAAAAAAACATGACACTAATTGGTGACATTAATAAATTTATTGTCAAAAAACAGTACAAACTGCGTATGACCACGTGGAGGGAAAAAAAAACTAATTTACTCTCCGGAAGCAAGCNAACACTGGGATCAATTAAACTTTTAACTCTTAACCAATATAATACTTCAATATACTCAAAATATTTAAATATGCTAACTGATAATAATCTATATCAATGCATCAATAATTTTACAAGAGAAGAGAGAAAATATAATAAAATTACTCAAACATGCATTGATCGTGTAATAATCAGAGGAAATTATAAAAGTTTAGACCCTTATATAGATAAAATCAAACTCTCTGATCACTATGCCAAAGGAATATATGTTGAATATAAAATTTTTATTATTAACACAAGTCAGGAGAAAAGGCAGGTAAAAAGTTGCTATGTAAATAGAAAGATGCTAAACCTTACTAATTGAAGATAGAAGTTCTTAAAAACAAATCAGCAAATGTAATTTATGAAACTATTAGTGAAACTTTAAAAAAATCAATAAGTGAAACTAATGGTGTAGTGAAAAGGAAAAATATACAAATATTAAATCGTGGATGAATGATAAGATAAGAAATTTAATGATTAAAAGAGATGCAATATTTAAAAAAATGGAAAAATACATGTATGTTAAATTTAGAAGTTGAGAATAAACTCAGAAATGAATACAAAGCATTGAGAAATGAAATAAATGCTCAAGTTATAAAACAAAAGAAAATATACTTCTCAAAGCAGTTTAAGGAGAATAAATTTGAAGTTAGGAAAATTTGGCAAACAATTAATGCTTTATCAGGTTGTAAAGAGAAAAAATCAATAGATAAAACTATAATTAAATGAGGAAAAACAGACAGTATTGATAATATAAGTAATAATTTCACATACAACTTCAAAAAGCAAATTGATACAATATCTCACACTTGTGGAATTAAAACCATTCAGCTGACTAAAGAGAACTCAAAGACAAATTCTTTCTATTTGCCTGAAGCAGATGAGGGCAAAATTTAAAAAATGATTCTAAAGATGGATAACGAAAAGATGCCAGGATCACGTAAAAATTGAACATATCAAAGAAAATGCTAAAATTTTAATTAATTTAATTACGGTGATAATCAACACTAGCATACAATTAGGAGAATTTCCATCTAACTTAAAAGAAGCCATTATTAAACCAATTCATAAAGGAGTATCTTTTTTAAGTCATAACAATTACAGACCAATTTTGATTTTAAATTCAATAGGAAACATTTTTGAAAAATACATCTCACTAAAATTAATTAACTATGTAGAAAAATACAACATTATAATAGATGAACAATGAGCATATCAAAAGAATAAAAGCAATGTAAATCTCGGAGAAAACTTTGCAAATTTAATCAACAGCAGATTAGATAAGTCTGAACTTGTAATGATGTTATCAATAAATTTGTCTATGGCATATGTTGTAATTAATCATGAGTAACTATTATAAGTTTTAGAAAGTATAGGAATTAGAGATAATACAATTAAATTAAATAAATAATAAACTTTATTGTCAAAAAAGCAGTTGCAAACTGCATATGACCACGTGGGGGGTAATAAACTAAGTTACTCTCCAGAGACAAGCAAGGGACCATCCCATCAATTCTGATCAAGGACCCATGGGCAGTGGCAGATTTAATATTTACAAAAGAAATTATTTAATAAATACCTACTGTTATCCATTTATTATTCAAAATAAAGTGTAGATATTAGATCAGTAAAAATTTGAGATTAATAAAATAAAAGTATTAATGACATTCCTGCCCAAGGAAAATCCACCACTACCCAGAGGAAAACCTGAGTTAAACCCGGGATGGGTTATCTAAATGAAAGAGTTATATTTCAGAGTTATCTAAATGAAAGATCATACAGAGTCAAAATTGGAAATCACTTTAGTGGAACCATTAAACTAGACAAAGGTATTCCACAAGGAAGTTATTTAGCTCCACTACTTGACATAATCTATGTAAATGATGTAAATCTTTGTTTTAAAAATTGCAAATTTTTCATCTACGCAGATGAGAATAATTTCATTTAATAAAGACCAAAATAAAGCATCACAAATATTGCAAAATGAGTTTGAAAATTTTCAAAGCTGGGTACATGAGAAAGGATTTACTATCAACAAAAAGAAAACAAAATTATTGCATATCACTACTGCACACACAAAAAGAACCAACTCAGATATCATTTTTCATAATACAAATTGTATTCATAAAAAATTTCAAAATTGTAAGTACACAGAAAAAATTGATTTAGTTAATAATCTAAAATAATAGATAAAAAATTTTTATGTAAAGAACATACTTTGAATATAGCAAAAAAAACAACAACTCAGAATTTGTATTTGGAGAAGAGTAGAATTAAAGAAATTATGGCAGTGTACATACTTAAAATAATTTATTATGCACTATTTGAATATATATATTAAGATATAGAATCTCCATCTGGGGTTCTACATCTGATTTGCATTTTAAAACAATACAAAAACCTCAGGATAAAGCACTCAAATGCTTTAGTAATGGCTAATTTAATACTATAAATGAAATGTATTCAAAAGAAAAAATCTGAAACATAAAATAATGTATGAATTTGAATTGATTATAAAAAATAGGTTTAATTTAAATATGATTGAAATACATAAACATGAACAAGAAACTAGGAAAAAATATAATTTCCAAATACCTACTTATTTTAACAAATATGGAGAAAGAAAACTAGAAGTAAAAATACCTAAATTATTGAATAATCTACCGTATTATTTAATTGAAATTGGATCAAAGTGTAAATTATAAAAGATTTGAAAAACTGGATATAAGTAATGCATATAACTTCTTACATATGAATAATTAATTTTTCTACTTTGGTAATATAGAAAAATTTAGAAAATCAATTGTAAGTGTGATAAACAGTTATAAAAGTAAGAAAAATAAATGAATTATAAAAAAATATATACAAATTGTTAAGTTTTAAATAAATATGTGAAAATAATGTAATTTAAGAATAGAAGAAAGAAGGGTGTAAACAAGTTGAAGGTGCGTTGTAAAAATATGAAAAAGATATATAATTTTGAAGTAGTATAATGTCTTAGCAGTAATAATAGTAAGAAAATAAATATTTTTTTAAAAGATGAATTGTTAAACAATTACTAGTATATAATGTAATTTAAAAGTAGAAGTAAAATGGGTGTTTATAATTTGTAGGTGCAGCATAATTATATAATAAAAAATTATATTTCTTTATGATTTGAAGATATAGGTGAAATAATAATAACATGAATCATTTATTGGTGGTGATGGTAGTAGTAGTAGAAGAATATAAATTAAATAAAAGAATTATGTAAACTCTCTGACAAGTTCTTAAGAACTTAGATAGTTTTTTCTATTTAAAGGATATAAAATATGCTCTAAAAAATGTAGTTTATTGTACTTTTTTGTTATTGTTTATATTATATAAAATTGAAGTTTATTATACTTATTTGTTGTTCATGTTTTTTGTATAAAACATTTTGTAAAGCTATAGAAACAAATAATTTTAAATTTCAATTATCATTATTATTATTTATTTATTTTCATGAACTGTTTTTCACAACTTGTAGTTGGATTCAGGTAAGGTGCGGGGTATACCAAGCATCCTTACCTCAAACAATATCACAATTTAAAAATCTTCTGACTATTCTACAGGTGTTAAGGATGGCTGCTTTTTGTAAAGTTAGACATATGTTTTTTGGGAGATGAAGTCGATTGATGCTCAGATGTAGACTGTGAGGGATGACTCCAGTCATGGACAGGACTATAGGAACTCTTTATACACACTCCATATTCCATAAGCCAAGAATTTCTGTTTTCAAATCTTCGTATTTTTTAATTTTATCATTGTAAGTAGTTTGTAGGTTGTGGGTGGTGGTTACTGCAATATCTATGATGTGTGTGATTTTCTTGAGTTTGTCTGTTAGGATAATATCTGGTGTGTTGTGATGGATTGTCTTGTCTGTGAGGATTGATCTATCAAATAAATTTTGTACCTGATGTTCTCTGAAATGGATTTTGGGAAGTACTTATAGTACGGGACAGTGTCTTCTATTAGTTCATACTTCCTGCAGAGTTTCTGATGGATAATATAAGCAACCTGATTGTGTCTGTGTTTGTAATCTGTCTATTAATAGAGTGCATTCTCCTGTGATGTGTTGTATTGTTTCTGGTTTAATTTTGCATCTCCTACATTTGTCATCTGCTATGTCAGTGTCTTGCAATATAAATTTTCTATATATTTTTGTGCTTATTACTTTGTCTTGAATTGTCATCCCTCCATTTCCGAGTATAGATCCCCATTTGTAAGCCAGGCATTTGATGCAGCTTTGTCGACCAGGGGTTCATCTAGATCATGAGGATGTCTACCATGAAGTGGTTTAGATTTCCATTGGCTAATTCTCTGACAGATTTCAACGTTAATTTCATTTGGTGGTGGAGAGTGGTCTGCTAAATTTAAAGGAATATATTTCATGTCAGCTGCACATATGTTCTTGTAAAAGTTAGATTCTTCCTTCCTCTGGTGAAAGAAAGCTCGGAGTTGCTTTATTTGTGAACTGTGTAGGTTCTTCAAATGGATTATGCCCCTTCCTCCTTCCTTGTGAGGCAGACTATGCCTTTCTACATTTGAGCTTCTGTAGTGTGACCTATTCTTCATCATGATGGTCCTGACTTTTTGCTGAGGGTTTTCTATATCTGTTAGTGTCCATGAAACTACTCCAAATGAATATGAGAGGATGGAAATGTCAAATGAATTAATTGCTTTTGTTGAATTTCGGCCATTTAAATCTGTATGCATTAATTTCTTGACTTGATCTTCAAATTCCTCAGTTAGTTGCTTTTTTATGCATGTATGGTGTATGCATCTAGATTGTTGTAGTCCCATATATTTGTACAATTCATTTTCCTCCATTCCTTTAATAATTTCATTGTCATTTGTTGTATAAGGTTCTCTTTTAATGTTGTCTTTTGAAATGGCCAATGTTCTGCACTTACCGGTACCAGGTCTCATTCTAATATCCTTACTGAATGTTTCTACAAGTGTAAGTGATTAATCTTGGTTGAGGATGATGAGTGTATTTTATTATCATCCATATACAATAGGTGAGTAATATTGTGGCTTTGTTGTTTGGCACCTTTTAATTGAAAACAAATTTGAACAGCATAAACGGAACTTGAGAAATAATTAATGAAATTTTAGGCTTGAAAAAGAAAAATTCAGTGGATGAAATAATGTCAAAGAATTTAGGGAAATTTGACACGAATAACAAAATAGTTGAAAACTTTGCCCAGATCTTTAAGGAGCAAATGAATAATTTAGTCCATAGGTGTAAAATAAAGACAATGAAAGAAGAAACTTCCTCAATGATTAGCAATTCACTTTACCTACCAGAATTATGAATTAATGATACTATAATATTAACAAAAGAAATGAACAATAATAAGTCTCTGGGCTCTGATGAGATTAAGATGAAAAACATAGCAACTAATGCAGACATTTTGGCTCTAATAATAACTAAAATGATAACTAAATGTATTGAAAATTCAACTTTTCCAGATGAGTTAAAGGAAGCAGCAATTAGACTGATATATATAAAGGAGGAAAGCTGGATAAGTATGAAAATTACAGGCCAATATCAATTCTTAACTCATTAAGTAAATTATTAGAAAAACATGACCAAAAATTTGGTAAACTGTCTTAATAAATTTCAACAAATAGACAAAAATCAATTTGCATATCAAAAAGATGAAAGTGAGACAGATGTTAGAAAAAATGGTAAATCATTGCAATAAAAACTTGAACAATGGATGGCATAACCTGGCATTGAGTGTGGATCTCTCCAAAGCTTATGATATGATGGATCATCATAAATTAGTAGAAGCACTGAATAATATTGGCATTAGAGGAGAAACACAGGATTTGTTTGAAAACTACTTTTAAAATAGAACTTTCAGAATTAAAGTTAATGGGGTAAATAGCACAAAAATATATTTGGATAGAAGAATACTACAAGGGAGTTTTCTAGGATCTATTCTGTGTATATGTTAATGTTATTCTGTGTGTGTGTATATTAATGTTATTCTGTGTGTGCGTATGTTAATGTTATTCTGTATGTGTGTGAGTGCGTGTTAATGTTATTCTGTGTGTGTTTAATGTGTGTGTGATCTTAGAAAGTGCTTTAAAGACTAAATATTTTGTATATGCAGATGATAAATTAATTATTCCCTCAAGTAGAAATTTAAGAAAAGCAGAGAAAAACCTACAAACAGAATTTAATAAATTTCAACAATGGTGTCACGATAAAGGGCTAATAATTAACAAAACCGAAACAAAATAATACATATTAGTACAGCACACTCTAAAAGAGATAAAAAGATAACTACTTTTCATGATGATGAATGCATACATAACGATTTTATGAATTGTAATTGTGTGTATAATATAGAAGAAGTAGAGAAAATCAAATATCTAGGAGTAACATTAGATGAACACTTCTTATACAGGTTCTCTAGGCTTTGTCTGGGGGCGTGTTTATTGTAACAATAAATCGTGAATTTAGTGTTTTTTCAACTCTTATGATTTTTAAACACTATACTCAGAATAATCTATAGTTCGATAATAACTTGTACATGTAAATTTACAAACATATTTGCGTTAAATTACAAACATATTGACATTATATATGTATTATAACTCGCAGCTAACTTTTTATCTTATCTAGGAACTTTTGCTGAAATTTTTGAATCCGCCTCTGCCTTAGGGCCTATTAGACTGAACATATCATGTAAGATCAAATTAACACTCTGCAACTAATAATTACCAATCTCCTCTCTACATTCTAAATGAGGATTATCATTTCATTCTGTATTATATGAGAATAAATGGGAAGAGTTAAAATGAAGAATTCTAGTCAGGAAGTAAATCTTCATCTTCCTCCTCCTCCTCCTCCTCCTCCTCTTCTTCTTCTTCTCCTTCTTCCCCATTTTTAATTGGGGCATTAGAGCTCACCGACATCTAGGTCAATAGAGCAGGTAGTATATCAACCTGATCAAAGAGGGATATGACAATTGTAAGTGTAGAGTCTGCACAATGGTCAATTGTCTAAACCGTTCCCAACATCAACATAAGGAAAGTGCCTTGATGTGGAATACTTAAGGATCCAAGAAGCTTGGATGGCCAAAGAT
This sequence comes from Laupala kohalensis, assembly GCA_002313205.1. NCBI lineage: Eukaryota > Metazoa > Arthropoda > Insecta > Orthoptera > Trigonidiidae > Laupala > Laupala kohalensis. The sequence goes on from NNCF01134518.1 coordinate 9,394, forward strand.
GAGCTGAAAAAGATCTATACTGAAAAAGGTTGACAGGAGCTTCGAAGGATAGGGTACAATGGAGAAATTTTGTGGACAGTATTTACTACAAATAGGAAAAAATAAGTTATTCTGATAAATAAGGGTATTCAATATTTAAAAAATTTAAAGAACCATATAAATATGCTCTGCATTCTGATTTCAAGGTCATATCTTACATTTCTCTGAATAATTTTACAGGTTCACGTCTGCTATGTGTACTTCACTTGCAGGAAATAAAAAAGGATTAAAAAAGGATGATTCAATTAGCTAATTTGTCATGTACGTCAATGGAAAGTTAAATTTTTCAAAAATCAAAGTGAAAATACAGTAGTACATGGTCATGAATGAAATTTATTTCGAAGGATTCTGAACCAAAATACAATTCAAGTAACTGCAGTTTCCAATTGATTGTGTTCTTAACTGATATATTTGCTCTTCACTCCCCTCATTTGAAGCTTGATTCTAAAATTGTTTATAACTTTTTTGTAACTTTATTTCAATACTGTTTTTGGCAGTATCTAATCATGGCATCTGTCATATCTAATAGTGGCATTGCAAATATGTGTACCCTTTATGTATTCAATACTATACACATGAGTATAGCATTCTGTATGTGTTCGAATACTAATACTATGATGCTAAACATATACACGTACATTAAATACTTCCAATTGCCTCATGTATTTTTATTCAGTAAATTTAACAAGATATCATTAATAAGCTGACTTATTTGGGGAAAAAATATGCATTAATGACACAAAATAATTAAAAAGACTTTATTGATGTAAAAAAAAAGTGCTGCATTTACACAACATTTAAATCTCCAACCTTCTTGTTGAAGATAAGAACTTCCTTGAACATCATGTTGGGAGCATGGAAATTCCAGAAATTCACAACACGGTCGAAGGGGAAGCCCATTGGGTAGGAGTCGGGGAACTTCATGTTGAACCCGGCACCACAGCTGGCGAAGTTCTTGGGCAGATCCAGGGGTCCATCATATGGAGTCACCATGACAAATAGGACGAAGGGCATACTTGGTTTCATGACCTTAAAATAAAAAAATAAAATAAATTTACTATGAAAAGCAAATACAAATTGAATTTAAACATGTGGAGGACAATAAACTCATTTACTGTCAAGAAGCAAGCAAGGAAACCATCCCATCATTTTCGATCAAGGGCCCTAAGGCAGCTGATGATATACCATTTCTGCTCTCAACACAAATTCATGACATGTGCCCCCTTAAGATTAGAATAAAAAATTGTAAGTATTAAACTAAGCCAAAATTTAATATTAATTATAACAATGGTATGAATAAGACTGCCTCTCCAAGGTCAGAGCATAGAAAGCCTATCAATAAAATCCTCCTCTACCTGAAGGAAAATCAGGGCCAGGGCTACAAAATGAGAGCATGCAGAAAAATAATTTTTTTATTTAATCAGGTATTTTACCTTGGGTAACAAAAGCCGATGGGGTAGGCCGCAGGTCTTGATGTCTTCCACGTACACTTGCTCATTCTTTTCAAGAGCATTCTCCAACTTACGAAGCATATCCCTGATGGAAGGATGGTCCTTATCAGTGATGGTAGATTCTATAGAGCGGCGGACAATGGTGTTTTCACCAGTGGTCACTGTCAAGGACAAGAAGTTCTGTTAATTCACTTCTAGATATTTGAATAAAGTGCTTAGCACAATCAAGCATCGTTTCATTGAAATATTTATTTACTTCTTCTAAACGTACACTAAAACCTATTACATCCAAGAAAAATAGAGAGAAACCATTAATTTTGCTCCGAAGAACTTTTAAGATGGTAAGCAGTTACCTAATAATAATTTATTGATATCATTCAATATTTAAAATTTAAAGGACACATAAAACCAAATTCTTAAAAACATTCAATTATAAAACATCACTTTCATAGAAATGTTTCGTTTTCTTTTTGCTCTATTAGAATAGAGCACTGAAGAAGCAAAAGGGCATTAAACTAGGTGTCTGAAGGACAAAGTATTTTGGAATCACATAATTTGAAAACACTCACGCTTGATGGGGAATCGGTCCATTTCCACCATACTGTGGCGCATCTTGTTGATGAAAACTTCGTTGTCTGAAGCGTCGTATTTGGAGCCCAGGAAAATGCGTACCATCGCGTTCGTCTTCTTGTCGGAGGAGATTTTGATGTTGTAGGTGAAGGGTTTGTTGTTCAACCGTTGAGTACGCGCGATCACTTTTAGATTCTTTGTGTCATCAATAGAGTTGACCTCAATGGCATTCATGAGGTCCACATCGAATTCGTCATAATAAGTGACGAGTTTATCAACTTCGATATTGTCGATCTTAACCCCAGGGAAAGAAAGCTGCAAAAGAATGAAAGCGTTTTCTAACGTACTGCTCAACAGTCAGAGTAATGAAATGCCCACTCAAAACTAACTTACTTGGTCGGGAGTGTAAGACTTTTCAATCTTGGTTTTGAAGTCGTTGAAGAGGTAATCAACGCGGGCGCAAATCTGATAGAAAGCGGGGTCACGCAGAACGGTGAAGTAGTTAGCGGACACACCGGGAGCAACTCCGTGCTTCATTTGGGGATCAATGACGTTGGACAACAAACGACGAAGCTTGTTGTACAGTTGGCTGTAATACTTGAAGTCACCGGAGTTCCAGACACCAGCGATGAGTTTACCGAACTTTTCAAATCCGTCCTTCTCGTAAATGGAGACTTTGGAACCATCCTTCTACAAAATAGAAAATAAAAGAGTTAAAAAATTATACTTGATGAAAACATAATGAGATATTTTGACAGACTATTTACCATAAGAATAAAACCAGAGTCAATGACGTCGCGAAGTCTACGTTCGATGTCCTGCACCTTGAGGAGGTCATAGGTGTAGTCTTCAGGGATGACATAATTGTCGGGGCGAGAGGGCAATTCCATCCCGTTGGGGTGACGCAACTCAGGGTGGTAACCAACCTGTAATCAAACATTATTTAAAAGGATCAATGAGGAAAATTTTCTTTGGATAGGAAATAGTTTATTTCAGTTGGTAGCGGCGGATATTTATTCTATTGTGAACGCCACGGATTGTGTCATTTGCTTTCAAAGTGCCTCACCACTTGGAAAGCAACTAGGGATGGGCACATATACGACCGCAAATTAAGGGATATGATGTGGTTGGTTTGGAGTGGGTCGTTAAGTTGGTTATTCCGAATATCAAACGGTTCACCGAACAATTTTCTGATATTCCTTCGTTTCAGTTAACGTTGCAAACGTCGTTTCCTGTATTTGCCTGATTCAGGCAAGCACGTAACGATGTATAGCGAATAGAGCCATTTATCACTCAGTTGCTTCCTTGAAACAGATGGTTGAAATATTTATTGAAAATTAAATTTCTAGTGATAGAAGATGTACACTTTTTGTTCGACATTGCTTTACACTGCCGAAATATGGGGGGGATCGTTTGTTTTCTTACGCAAGAATTTTTTTCTTATTTGTCTCAATTTTCCTGGTGAACAATAATACAAAGAGAGATTTGGATGCGGCTTGGTCGTCTCTTCACGTTGCCAAATGAGGTCGTGAGAACTGTTGCGAGAGATAAGAAATTTGTCAACAATGAAAAATTATCACTGACTCCGTCTGCACTGCCATATGCTAGAAATGACGGCGACAACAAGAAGTTGATTTGAAAGCGTCATGGCTTACCTTGATTGGCTGGGTAAGAGATAGCATATCGATTTCGGGCAGACCTAAGGCAATACGCTGTAAATTGTAGCGAGCTAAGATCTGTTTGTGTACGTAGTAGTTGAATTCACCAATGCGATCTACATTCTTGTTGTACATCTCAGTCATCCAGAAGGGGTAGAGCATATGTAAGTAAGCGTAGTAGGAGTTGAGGCCGATATCTTCGGTAAAGGGAGCCATTTTTGTCTCGGGTTCACCCTTGGCGAAATAGTAGTCTCGGGTGTAGTTACTGGGGATGATGACGGTTTGCGTGTCTTGTCCATTCTTACCAACATCTGGAATAAGAAATGCATGTGTCAATTTTTGTATAATTTTTTTTCAAACCATTAGCCCTCATCATTACACTTACAACGCATACGCGCCTCCAAAGCCCTCTGGATAACTCTAGCGTTAATGAAGAGGTTGGGCAGCACTTCAAAGATGGGTGGTAGTGAAATTTGCTGGGTGTCGTCGCGATGCAACACGGCCACGTGTAAAGCGTAGACAAAGATGTCGGCGTTTATTCTGTCGCGGGCCCAACACGCCGTCTGTGTACGAAATCAAACATCTTAGCAAATATTATGGTTTAGTCAAAATTGAACAGTTAATTTTAATTCTGCCTTTGATGCCACACCTGGTAGAAGGTATCGAAGTCCTTGGCAAAGTACAAGGCGTTAGAAACACCAATGGCGTTTTCAAGGTCGTAGTCCCTCAGCAAGGAAATCTCAAATCCTTGGTCAGGGTAAGCACCCTTCCATTTGTGAAGGGTAATGAAATTCTTGACCGCTTCCTTGTTAGAGAATTTATCGAGGTTGGCTTCGATGTCCCATTGGTCACCGATCTTCTTTTGTTCCGCGTCCATGTTTGGTTGCTGAACGTTAAGCAGGAGTGTGATGAGGTTCTTTTGTTTTAAGATGAGATCCTTATCAGCTTCGAATAGAATTTTATAATTTATTATTATTTTTGGGGCTTTAGGGTTCACCAACAACTATGTCATTAGAGCCCTAGAATTTCATAAGAACAAGCCTTGATACAAGAAAATTCTTTTCTGTAAGGTACTTACCGACAATCTTCTCGTGATGCATATTAGGCATCGCGGAGGCGGAAACCGCGAGTGCGCAGAGCGCAAGAAAAGCAACGACACCCTTCATGATTGTAGTGGCACTGGGAACGAGTACCGCTTATTCGGTGTTTATAAAGGCGTGCTCGATCTCTTATCTCTTATTCGAGATTCGAGAGAGGGAAATATACTCGATTATAACGTGAACTTTGGAACGAAAAAATTTAAATTTGGAGAAGAATTTTCCCTCATCTAGTCACTGGAAAATTTAAATTATTTATGTTACCTCCAGAATATTTAAAGAGTTTTTCTTAAATTTGTTTATGACTCATGAACTGTTCATTTGTTTGTTTCATTTCCGATATGTATTACTGTGAATATGTATATAGCAGTTTGTAGTTGTATTTCTACTGTGTTTCTCATTATTAATAAATAAATAAACTTTGTCAAAAACGCAGTTGCAAACTGCGTATGACCACATAGGGGGCAATAATAAGTTACTCTCCGGAAACAAGCAAGGAACCATCCCATCAATTCCGATCAAGGGCCCATGGACAGTGGCGGATTTAATATTTACAAAATAAATTATTTAATAAATATTTACTGTTTTCCATTAATTATTCAAAATAAATTGTAGATATTAGTGCAGTAAAAAGTCAATATTAATAAAACAAAAGTATTAATGACATTCCTGCCCGAGGAAAATCCGTCACTACCCGGAGGAAAACCGGAGGGAAACCCGGGCCAGGATATTATTAGAACCATTTGGATTTTGAACAGAAATTGCGGTTTTTATTCGTTAACTAATTATATTTTAATATATTAAAGAAAAATGAGTTGTTATTTTGTGGTTTATATCGTTTCAATAACATATTTTATGATTAATTTGATAACTTTTATTATTAACTTATTAACGTATTAGTGGCTTAGTTTATTGCCCCCATGTGGTCATGCGCAGTTTGCAACTGATTTTTTTACTATAAAGTTTATTTATTAAAATAAGTACTTTTAATTACATGATATTACATTTCACATTTGAGCAAATACTTTTCTGAACAAACGTTCGTAAGAGATGATCGAATAGCTAATTTCCAATATTTAGTTTTGAAAGATCATTAGAAAGTTTTCAGACAAATTGGATGCCAAACATCATTGAAAATTTGCTCACCTTTTTATCTGTGTGTCTTGACACATTTTTGTGCCGCTTGGTGATGATTTTGTGAAGAAGCGGTCATGATTCCTCCACTAATTCATGTACGGTTTGATGGTTCAATTTACTTTTGAGAATTATTAAGAAAAGGAAACCAATAACATTCTTTCGAAATTTAAGTTCAGTAGGCGTCCCTTGGGTAATTAAGTCTTTGAAATTAAAGTCCTGAACTATTTCATATTACATTTGTCTCAAACTATTTTGTAGTGCCTCTACCAATGCTTATTAAACTACAGTAATTGAGTTCAACTAAGTATGTGCATTTTAGTGACCGATTTAAAGCACTTGTGCTCGAGTTACAAAAGTGTGAACGAAAGTGGAAAAAAGTTGGTAAAATAATGATAATAGTTGTAGAAGTAATAATAACACATCAACATTGCTTTCTTCTTGATTATTTTTAAGTCATATCAGATTATGCGTGTTCCTTGACCAATTCCATCAAGTATCGATTTGTATGAAAGCATTTCAGTTTTTCTTCTCTCCGGAATCTACGTCTCTAATATGCTTATGTAACATCCCCCGTATCACGATTCTTCTTCCATCATAACTGCCACATCTCTAACAATATTTCTCTTAATTTTTGTCTCGTTCGTTAGTAGTTGTTTCTCCATTATTAATTAATATTATCCCCTCATTTCTAAGAATTCCATTTCTTTTTACATATGCAATAATATCTGATGTTGAAACATCCCTAAAAGCATTTCCAAATAACATCCCTTGCCATCCTCTTAGGATAAGTCCCCTATTCATAATATTCAAACTTCACAATTCCTTTTACGTGCTTTTCTTTTAGATAAAATGTGTAAATAAGCCTATCTTTGTTTTAATTTAGAAAAACTATATTTAAACCTGACAGAAATATTAATATTTGAGCATCTTGAATTCTGGTGATATTTGTCATGAACTGCTTTAATATATATTTTTTGAATAATTAATGTTTCAAATACATTGTAATCTTTATTATCTGGAATTGGATAACACAAGTTCTAAATAACTACAAACGAGATGATCCTCATAAGTAAATTTACCACCTAATACCTACCCTAAATATTTGTATTTTCTCAATGCCTGTATAATTATTCCTTATAATATTACTACTGGATTCCCAAACCACATAGCTTCTTTGCTCTGGAAATTGGGATTCCCATTCTCGTGTGATTTTGTTCACCCTTTTATTAACTTTGTACTTACTTCTTACAATGTCAGAATATATGATAAGCTGCCATCTGTATACGCTACAATATCAACCTGTATCTCCCATTTTCTCTAATGTACTTATAAACATGTTTTACAAAAGTGACCAACAACATGATCCCTGTATCCTACTTTTTCTTTATTGGATGTCTCCTATTTTCAACATTATATGTGTCTTCGAAATATGTCCTCAAGTATTCTCACGTATCTATTATTTCCTAATTTTTCATTGTTTTCCGGGACGCAACACTGAATGCACCTAAACTGTCTTTAAATCTACTAAGAGCATGCTGTGATTTTTTTCATCTTTATCATACCTACTACGTAATAGACTGCGTCCTCTATCCTTTTCCAGTTCGAAGGCTATATTTATTACTCAATAGTTTTATTTCTGTCAAGTTGTTAACCTACTCGTAACTTAGATAATCTATCATTTTTCTAATCTGCTTGCAAAAATTGGGAACACGTTATGAGTATATTTGAACAGATTGATTCTGTTTATTGTCTCATTCTTATATAATAACTTTACCTCCCCGTCTTCCATTATCCGGGAAATTATCAGGTTCATCTACATTCTCTTAATTAGTGTGGACCTTACAATATAAGCGGCGTTGTCCCGATTGACTGTCACACATTCATTGACTCAGGGAAAAATCTGTTAAAAATAGGAACTTAAAATTTTGAGGGAATGTTTTATTTGTGTTGTAAACGCTCAATAATAAAGAATTTTTCAATATTCCAATTTTCAAATAGGGGATTTGGAGTGAAGTATGCTTCTTTAAATTTTCCTTTTAATAAAGATATAGATATCATGTTTTTATGTAAATCTGGTATGTTCGTCAACACTAAATTAGAACCATATCAAAACTAGTGGTGCAAAACCATAGCACAAACTTTCTCAAATACGTTTTCTTTCATCTGGAGCATAGTGACAATATCGTAAAAGTGTTGTGTAAATATTATTTCGTTGTAGCCAGAAATTGAAGTACTTTCGTATCTGCAGTGCGTTTGCTGTCCTCCTATGTATTTTATCATTATCATATCTTTCATTTCAGTTTACGAAAAGTGTATTCTACGTCTGCTTGGTCCATTTACACTGCTAGATAATATTCAAGCTTCTTAAAACAGTAAACAAAAGTATAAGTAAAGCAGAAAAATTATTTTACTGCGCCTATACCCAATTTTCAAGCGAAATACTGTTAATGCGGATGAAATGTATACTAAATCTGAACTTACGTACAGAAAATTCAAGGACAATCGTTGGTGCCGTTTTTGAGAAATATTCGATAGAGTTCTTTGACGTTCATGTGAAGTACCCTTTGTTTTAAAGTAAAAAAATTAGAGCACGTGCATCGACAACAAGTAAAATCTACCGTAAATATGAAATATGAATTAAATATAATCATCCGTTTACTCAGAATCGCTGCACACAGACGGACAGAAGAACGGACGGACGGACGTTATGCCAAAGGCCACTTTTTCTGAATAAGAGATAACCAAAACGGATATTTCCGTGGAAATCTTGCAATCGAATTTTTGCTCGATTATAAAACTTTCTATATCCTACGAACATGAGAAAGTAACAATAGATACATCCTGGCGTGACCGACTTCCGGGCGTGTTTTATAATTTGGTAAGTTGTTTCAACAATTTCATGGGATATTTTATAACTTCCTACTGAGAAGAAACCCTTGCAAACTGTTATTCACCCCGGTACAGTTTGCGTATTTTATCAGGGTGGAGTCTTTATTGCTTTCTATAATGGCTCCATGATTCTGTCATCATCTTTAGGACGAAGAGTCACTTTAGTTTTTGTATAATCCAGTCTGAATTGTTAGTCTGAGAGGTTATGAGATACTAATGATTGAAATAGACCCCCAGACCTATTGGCCTGCTGTGATATGAGTTGCAGAAGTAGCTGGCATGAGCAGCTGATTACATTATTCCCTCTCCCTTTCGAGGCCATGGAATCGCAGGAATCTACCGTGATTTCTATGAACTCCGAAGGGTTTGTTCAGAACTTTATGTAGAAAGTTGTACATGTCTGAATACTTAATATAATTTTTGGTATCTATATCCGACGCGACAGATAAGTGGACATGACTGATAACACACCATGGATAACAATTGCCCAATACAGCGTTGTAATATTAAAATAAATTGTATTTTGAGTATGGTTCGAATTTTTGCGGAATAAACCTAGAAATTTCCCCCTTATGATTCCTTCCTTCCAACTTATTCTCTTCTGTTTATTCCCAACCAGGGAAAAATAATTCCACTTCTCTGTTCTCTATACAATTACAAATTAAATGCTGTTCATTGGTAAACGCATCACTTACAAACGACTGGAAAGATTTGGCTCATTTCTTTTAACGTTCGTAATAGTCTGAATAAGGTTATTACGTGAAGAGAAATTGGAAAAGACCTAAAAATTGAAAAATTCGGGAAAAACTGAAAGTGCCTTTGTTGTATGGGATTTTTGTATGAACTAAGAATCACAACTCACGATTCGAACGATGGATATGCGTAATTTTTTTTTGTTTTGTTCGTTATGGTCCAGGAAACGTTTTCTACGAAAATTAACATACTTTATTATTAAAACGTTATTATAAATATGTGTTTAAATTCTTCAAACTAAGAGTGTAATTAAAGAAGGAAAATATTAAATGTCATTAAATTTATTGAATTATTTATTTTGTGCATTTAACAAAGATGAAAAACGTCTTTAAATCGTTAAATTTCGACGAATAGTTTACATGTTGCAATTATTTTAATGAAATGATGCATCCGCGTCATATCTCGGTAGGGATTGTCGCGAAATGGTGTTGTATATAAAGAAAAAAAGACACACACAGTTCTGAGACGTGCCCGTCAAAATCTGGAAGCTTAATCAATAGGGTGGAGACGTTTGAGACATCTTGTATGTTGGCTGTTGTCAAGTAGATTTAGGACGAGGAAGTTTGAGTGAAAATTGAGCCGTATTATGTTCATGAAATATATGTACATTATAATAGGACACTAGAAATCTTAACTGTAAGAAAACACAAATCAGACAAGTTTATAAAAGGTCAATATATAGTGTATATAGTATATTAGAATTAAATGCAACAAAACAAAACGTTTAAGATCATTTTAAATGCCCACCTCCCCAGCATGAACATAATGACCTTTTCTTGACAAATTCATAAAGTACCGATTTTGAGAGAGTCAATGGCACGTAGCAACACAGAATCGAATTTTTCCATTTGCGAATGCGTAAATGAGGGGCTTGTCCGTGCCCTCCAATGATTACTGTGTGCACTTTCTGATAGATTGGTCCTCACGCTCTTACATTTGCCCCATACTATCACTATTGTCTCTAATCGTAACCACTATCATCATTACGACCATATGCCTCTTACGAGTGCCGATGAACATTAAAAGGTCATCAAGGGTTTTCTTAAAAATATGAATAAAAATGCTGGTGATAATATTCCAGACCAAAATAGATAATTTGATATAAACGTACTCTGAGAAAATCAAAGCTAAGTCAATTATGCTTATCACTTACGTAACAGAGAAATTATTGTGAAGTGGTAAGCCGCTATGAAAATCCATACTAAAAAAATAAATCCGTAACGCGAAAGTGCGTCTCTCTCTCTTAGAGACCTGATTACAAATAAACCACTGACCCCATCGTGATAAAATTTGCCCACGAGATAGTTTAGATTTCCAGGATAAACAAAGGTTAACTTTTATTTTTTTAAATGCGTGATGAGAAAGATAGAAACGTTTTTGACAATCAATGTCAATGAACGCGGGGAAAAAAGAGTGGGTTATTTATTTACCCTACCTAAACGGTGACAACTATATAGAGCAATATTGTTTGTCTCAAAGAGTTCTACAAAAATGTGCGTGACAGCTTATGTCTACTTACAAAAGTAACCAATATTGTCGATAAAACATTATCAAAAATTGAAGTGTTATAATTCTTCAATTCAATAGAGTAATTTAAGAAGTAGAAAATCAATTATCAAATTTCATGAATTATTTGTTTTGACATTTAACAGAGATACAAAATGTCAAAATCGTTATGTTTCTACTAATAGTTTAGATTCTACTAGAATTTCAATCCAATGGTGCAACCAAGTCGTGCCTAAAAAAGGAAAATTCGGCTGACGCGGCATGGCTCCTTCAATATAGTGTAGTGTACACGGTAAAGTTTGTATTAAATTAGTATTATTATGAATTTGAAAAAATTAGGACGCTGCACATATGTTTTGATCATACAATAGAGATAGATTTTTTTTAGTAAAAGGAGATTAGTCTAGGAAAATTCACAGGCAATGCCGGGTAATCAGCTAGTAAATAAATAAATAAACAAGAATCGGAAATCCAAGAAAGATTGAATTCCAAGAAATTTTTAATCCCGTAAATGGTTGTAGAGATTAAAGAAGTTAAATTGGTTAGTTTATTGGCTTCGACAATCATGAGTGAAATAAATAACTTTCTCAGCAGGCAAATAAATAACTTCACCTTATTGCCAATTGTAGAACCTCTGTATCAAAATAATATAAACAAATTGAAGGATAGTAAGTGCTTCTCAGCTTGCATTTTAAGAGTTAAGTTATAAAAAAGTCCACAAATATGTCTCCTTTCCTACGATATTTAACACTTTTGTCTCTACAATGAACCCGTGGTACAATTAATATGCACATTTCAACAATCATAATGAGTCTGAATGTCACTTTGGGTGATCGTATTCAAGTTCTTTAAGCTTGGTTATGAAGACAAACTCAAATAATATTATATAGATGGATTTCATTTAAAAAAATTTTCTTACCTCTCTTTATTCCGTATGATTTTGGAGTGTCATTAATGCGTATCTATTTGAAAAATAAAGAAAGATTTCATATCGCTGATTACTGAAACATTTAAATTTATACCAAGTTAACCAAGCCAACTTCCCGACGTTTCTGAAAATAACTTGCATTTCCTTTTCATCTCAATCAAAGTCCTTTCACCAGTTAAACTCATTATGCTGTATCGTAGTTAGATATGTTTGTATACTGGTTATAAAAAGGACGGAGATTGAAAGGTTCTGTGTCAGTTGAGAGCGAATGTAAGAACTAGTGGTGTAAAGCCGTTGCACATACTTTCTCATATGCGTTTCTCCATCTGCAGCATAGAGTGAGAAAATTTGTGCACAGAAAGGATCATTTCTGGCGTAGTTCTTTATACTATTTTGGTCGTTCTCCAGTGATCTATTCATGTTCAAAGTCGCTAGTTGAACTTATTACTGTCTTTATTTAAAATTTGAATGTAAAGGAAATATTATATATTATTTCAAATAAGAACAGAACATTATTTTAAAATATATAGAGACATAAGTCTTGTAAATATCGTAAAAAAGGTATGTAAATGTAATTTGTTGTAGACAGAAATTATATTTGTCATATCTTTCATTTCAGTTAACGAAAAGTGTATTCTACGTTACTTGGTCCTTTTACACTGCTAAATACTATTCAAGTTTCTTGAAACTGTAAACAAATGCATAATTACTCATGTATAACTGTAGCAGACAAAAATTATTTTACTGCGTCTATACCAATCATTCAAGCGACATACCGCTAATGCGATGAAATGCATACTAATTGTACTTTACGTACATAAAATTTAAGCAAAATCGTTGAAGCCGGTTTTTTGGTCCTTTTTTTCAGAAACATTCAAATGAGTACTTTGACCTTCATGTGAAGTACCCTTTATTTTAAAGTAAAAAATTTAGAGCTCGAGCATCGNAAAATTTAAGCAAAATCGTTGAAGCCGGTTTTTTTGGTCTTTTTTTTTCAGAAACATTCAAATGAGTACTTTGACCTTCATGTGAAGTACCCTTTATTTTAAAGTAAAAAATTTAGAGCTCGAGCATCGTCAACAAGTAAATTCTACCATAAATACAAAATGCGAATTAAATTGATTCATCCATCTATTCAGAATAGCTGCGGACAGACGGACGGACATTTTCCCAAAAGCTAATTATTCGAATCAGGGTTCGCCAAAATTCCTTCCTTCGAAATTTCTTTTCTATTTTGTTCACGATTACAATACTTTCTATATACTACGTACATGAGAAAGTAACAAGTACACTGCCGCAAATGTGGTGCGAGTAAAAGGTGTACATCAAACCATGCCTAAAGAACAATTTCTCTCCAATGTAAGGCTTCATCTTTACGCTGCGTGAGGAATTGGAGAATAAACAATTCACATTCTTATTGTAACTTTCGTCATTGAAAGAGTCATCATAATTGCAGTTTCAAGTCAGCATGATCGGAGAGAACATGGTTCCTTTGACCATCCGAGTATTCTTTTATTCCATCATTTATGTCATGAAATCTGGGGGACCCCTTAAAACTATTGTACTTTTCGCACTCACATAACTGATCTGCTGTGAAAGAAAACATTTGGTCATTGCATGCATTTAGGGGATGTGACATTACCCCGTCGACAAGATAAGATAATGCTATTCGAGTTACTCGATAATCTCAATTCACAGGAGGATCTTGAAGTTAAAACCACCCAGCCGTACAGCAGGTGATGTAGATTCAACATGACACGTTTCCATTGAGCCCTGCATTTAGTCGAGCTAGTTGAAACCTCCTTGGACGCAAGATATTCTGACATGATCTCGTAATACCTCTCCACGTCAGTCTTCAAATTTGCCTCTTTCTTCCGAACAAATGCAGCCTCTTTCTTTCAAAGTACATCAATTTAAATTGGAGTATGTAGAAATCAGGAGTTAAATGCTGTTGTTGTAAAATAGACATGTTCATGTAAATACCTAAACTGTAAGGGGCAATCTTGCTCAAATTACATGGATTTGTGAATTAGGTATTGTTCCACGTCCCTACAGAGTTGATGACCAGTCCCATGTCACATGACCATGAAGAAAACAGAGACGACGAGCTGGATTACATCCCATATCTTGCGAGTTCGGAGGACGAGGGTTGCTCAATGACATTATTTAAATAATGAGACAAAAATGTTAAATGCATAGTATGTAGACATTTATTTACTATTTGATCATTATCTTGCAAGTGAAATAACTACATAATTCACTACTTTCCTGTTCATCTCAAATATTATGAGACAACCATTCTCTTCTAAAATTTAAAGAATAAAAAACTGCTGTTCTTCACCAAAATATAAAATTAAAAGTATTATACAAAACAAGAAGTTCTATTGATACTAATTTTTATATCCTTAATTAATTTTAAGTTCCATTACCAAATGGCAGTAAAAGTTGGAAATTTATTTCGGTTCTTATGTCACCAAGAGTTAACTTCAGAAACATCCAAAACGATCCCATACGCAAGGGATTTTTACATGCCATATCATCATACGACATCGTCGTGTTTGTGGTTATTCGCACATATCATTTATAAATTCGGAATTCTATAGAACAGAAATCATAAAATTGACTGTACAGTTATATTTCTTTTTTAATAATATTTAATGAAACCTGATTCTTCCTTACAAAACGAAACTAACATCATGAGTAAGCAGGGAAAGTGACTAAGCGGAAATTTGGCATAATTGCGATTCTGGATTTATGAACATAAATTTGCTTAATATGGATCATTTTTCGAAAATTTGTGTGTTTACTAAATGCATTAATTCTCTAAACTTTTGTTCCATGAGTATTTTCGTTTAAAAAGAAACCTTATAAAATAGTAAATAAATGTCTATTTTGACTGTCCATTGCACCTACACTATTGAATCGAATAACAACTTAAAGATACCTAAACGACGAAGAATTAAATGATCTGTAATGTTTGTTATAGTTATGTTTTCAATCGTGGGTGNAGTTTTTAATCGTGTGTGCAGTTTAGGAAATATAACTAAAACAAGTGTCAAAATTAATTTTTTTGAGGCTAAAATGTAATGCTCACTTCGTTGACCGTGTAATCTCAGATTACTATATTTAGCATCAACTAAAGATATTCAAGTGATTTCCAGGTTTCTCCGAATGAAGTCCTGATTTTTTTCAGTCCTACTTTACTGACCTAGCAGTAAAGAATAAATAAATATAGTAGCAAATTATGCTAAAGTNCCTAAAGATATTCAAGTGATTTCCAGGTTTCTCCGAATGAAGTCCTGATTTTTTTTCAGTCCTACTTTACTGACCTAGCAGTAAAGAATAAATAAATATAGTAGCAAATTATGCTAAAGTGTGAGAAATATTATTTGTAGAAATTTGACGAATAACACTAGACACAGGTATCAACAACATTTCTTTAGTTTCCCTTTCAAAGGTTTTCTATAATTTGATATCAAAAACTATAAAATATTTAAATTATTAATAGAGAGGCTTTAGCTAGCCATCTCCTCCCAAGTCTCTCATCGTATCTCCTGAATGTTCCCTTTCAAATTCTCATGATCCTGCCCTAAACGACGCAATTATTTACATTTTCACCAATGTTCTTTAAATTGTCCTGAAATATATCGAATTAAATTAAATTTTCAAAACACACAACATCTAACAAACAGAATCCCCCCTCTCTCTGTTTAAATGCAATTCTGTATACTTTCCTTATGGATTCATTTACAAAATATGTGTTCATTTACTCAATACACCAAAAGTGTATATTAATAATGTGTATATCCTCTATTATTTGTGAAAATAGGACTTCTCTTCCGATGGTAAGAATTTCAAAATAGACGCTTGCAAAACCATTGAGCATTTCTCATCTTGCATTTAATGTATTGTGTAAGGAAACACGAAAGGGTATCAATGATATCACAAATTTTGCTTATAAATGATTTTAATGCTGTAAAAATTCATTTACATGACATTGATGTCACCATTCTTCTTGTGGAAGACGAGCACATCCTTGAAGTACATGTTGGGAGTCTGGAAATTCCAGAAATTGATAACACGGTCGAAGGGGAAGCCTAATGGGTAGGCGTCAGGATATTTGACGTTGTAGCCGGCGCCGCAGCTAGCGAAGTTCTTGGGCAAGTCCATGGGTCCATCGTAGGGGGTAACCATAACGAACAGGACGAAGGGCATGCTAGGCTTCATTACCTTGGGCAAAAGCAGACGCTGGGGTAAACCACAGACCTGGGTGATATCTTCAACTAACATTTCCTCGTTGTTATGGAGGGCGTTTTCCAATTTCTTGAGCATGTCCATCATGGATGGGCGATCCTTCTGGGTTACAGTAGAATCAACGGAGTTGCGGACGATGGTGTTCTTTCCGGTTTTAACTGAAAAGGCAAAACATGGCGTAAATAAAATAATTAATAACACAAAAATATAATGAGGTTAAAATACGTCCGAAGATTTTAACATTATCTCAATCTAATAAAAATAAGGTATAATTTTTTTATTTTAAACGCGTTTAAATACGTAAAAATACTTATACACAAACAGTCGACAAGGCCCTGGAATTTTTATTCATAATTATGATTTGGATATCGTTTGGTTTAGACAAAGATATTACACTTAAAAACTGAGATTATATGTGATTAGTTCGTGTGATGTAGCGAGAATTATAAAACGACACACATTTGCTATGTATTACCGCATTTCAATTGAAATTGTCTACAATTCTTTCTGAGTGGCGCTTTCTAATACACAAAAAAGAAAAAGTGTATTTTTCAAATTCAAATTTGAATTCCCATCATCAATATTATTCACAGTACAGTGATAATCAGCCTGTCAGTTGGTCAAAAATGAAGAAAATTACAGATTGATTTTCAGATTTTACAAAGTTTGCATATCGAGACGATATCTCAATTAGTCATTAGATGTATTAAAAATACATATAGAGAAGTATGTTGAAGATTCTACTATTATACTTATATGATATAGTATGCCATTAATTTACGCGAAGACTCTAATTCTACCATATTTCGTTTGTTTGTTTGTTTGTTCTGTAAATACAATGGAGTGTCTATCTGAACTTCAGTTAGCCGAACGATCAATTATCCCAATTGGTAAAATGGAACAGCGAAGTAACAAATGAAATCACGACGATGTTGT
>NNCF01134520.1:21995-36644 GCA_002313205.1 Laupala kohalensis
GATTAGTCTGTGGCCGATTAAATACGGCAAGCTGGCGTCTTCCTTCAACTTCAATATTTGAACCTTCTTCTCCTTCTACGGGAAGGGTTGACTCCACATTCCATCCACCTTCTCCACCCCATCCCTCAAGGAGGGATTGTTTCACATCCCGTCGACGTCTCCCTACGACGAAAAACAGAAATCTTTTCTGTCTTTGCAGATCCAGGTCATCACGAGAAACGGAGTTCACTTCTTCATTTCTTTCATTCAGGTGGCGTCCTCCGTCATTTTCTTGCTCAACACCTAAATGAGGATAAAGTACTTGTTATTGATTCCATGAATTCGACACATTATAATCGATTCGCAGAGCAACATAAAAGATGGTTCCACCCAAACAGAGAAATGAAGGAAATTCTAATGGGACATTGCAAACGAAGAAGAACGACATGTAATGATGAATGTATATGCGGGAAAATCACAGAAGACCGATACCGATATCACCGCCTTCAACAATTTGCGTTCAAATATTTTCTCCATAAGATATCACAGGATTACGTCATCGCCTTGCAACAATCTCCCTCACCCAATTCGTATTAAAACCAACAACCATAAGATAGCATGGGAACGTACGTTATCCACAGCTGTTTCTCCACTCATCCTGCTCTGCCCGCCACTCTCTCCGCCTACATTGCCAAATTTGTGTCGAACCTTTTCTCCGTAAGATAGCATGGAACCTATTTTTAGACATTGCCCAAAATGAGTTAAAACATATCCTGTTCCCCCACCGAGAGAGTATGAACACAGAACAAGAAAGTGTGTAAAGTGCTTTGTCAGGGGAAATGAGAAAGATATAAAGGTTTCCAAAGTTCAAGAAGAAGAAAATAGAACTCACTCTATTAACAGAGCGACACGGACCGCGCAACGTTGCGTCGTGATTGACAAAGCTTCAGGTAGAACGCACCCACCAATACATACACCTGCGTCGCTGTTGATACATCCAAAACAACATCTCTTGTAACATCGTGTTGTTTATTCTTAAACATCTATATCGTTTTCTCGTATCCCCTAATAAAGGCACATACCACCCCATTTTATATCCTTAAGAAGGCATTTCTGGACATGTGTACCTTAATTTTTTTAAAATGTTTTCTCTCATTCCTCCAATATGTCTACGTCGAGTTCTGTGCCACCCTATTGTATAAAGAATATGTAGTCATACTATCCAGTTGAAATTTTAATGCATTCGCCACCCGTCTCATCAATGGTGCCAACACTGATGATGACCGCCACGCGACCGAAAAGGCCTTATGAATTAATTGATCAAAAACTGGTTAGTATGACTGCATATTCTTTATACAATACTGTGTATACTACCAACACCGAACCTCGTCATGCAACTGTGACACCCCGTATACACACAGTGGCACCTTCTTGATTACAATACTTTCTGATTTCCCGGGACTGCACTCATTCCGTGTTTCGATACTTCCAATAATATTTTTTCTGGAACCATCGGTGATATCTACTAAAATGTTTGTCTTATGGAATAGCTGGACAAAACTCTAGGTTAGGGACTTGAACATACAATTATATTCGAATGTAGCCACCAGACCACAATTGTTTGGGCAGAAATCATAGACTTACATATAAATAGACCCAACAGTCTTACACACCGATTGTCCGAAGGGGAAAACGGAGTTTGGGATCTCTGTCTCTCTCGCACACCAGTTTAAGTGGAGAAACTCGATTCCCCTCTCTGACCGCTGACTGTTGCGCACAATGCTATACCTCCTCCAAGCGGGTGTGTGTGTGTGAGAGAGAGAGAGGGCGATACCTCTCAGTATCTTCTGTCTCGTGTTACCAAGGACAACCCACAACAGAGATGGTTGAGTCTATTTATACTTAAGCCTATGGCACAAAATTAACTGGTACGTCTCACAAATAGATTTAGTTCCCCAAGTTTGCCGCCAGTTGGCGAAACAGAAAATTTGACTCAAGTCAAGTCAATTCACGGAATTCTGAAATATTCACCAAAATGGAGTTTTTATTAATTAACAAACAATTCGCAAAACTGATTTATATTGTTGGACTTGGACAATTATTTTGTGATTTTAAAACTTTCTAATAAATTTAGATTTACGTTTGCCTCTTTCTTTGACAAGGGTCGCATTCTCTTCGATCATGTGATAAGGCTTCCATTTCAGTTAGAACAGTATTTTCCAAAGTTTTTGTCAAATTTTGCTTTTAAATTTCGCGCGAGCAATGAAAATATTTTACGACATTGCATTCATATTTCGATTTGCTATGTTTTACTCGGTTTTTTAAGACATGTTAAGGCAATACTTTCGCCAGAATATCAAAAAATATAACCACGTGAAAGTTTCTCTATATAAGGCCATAGTAATTTCAAGTTAAATAATTAAAAATTTTGCGCAGTATGGGTGTACAAATTCACCGCTACTATCATTTGAAGCATTTTTTAGGGCGTACTTTAGCCAAGTCGCTCCCGCGGATATAGTATCTTAAATCGTAAAGCGTATCTAGTATATATTTCGGTATTAATGTACATTGAAACCTTTTTCTAGTTTTTGGTCACTCATAAGTATTCTTCGTTGGGTTTGCGCTGCAGCATATTCATTATTTGTGAATTATCTTTCTCTTGTGCATAGTGGAGTATTCAATTTCTCAATCTAACAACATTATTTTAATAATTGCAGTAGAAGAATTAGTACTTATCATTACAAAAACTGAGAACTTATAATGACCTTGTGGAGGGCAATCATCTAATTTACTTTCCGGGTGCGCGCAGGGAAGAGACCCATTAAGGTGGGAGCAGCTCTTCAAGATCGTGAAACTTCTGAAAGGTGTAATACTTTTCCTTACTTTTTGTAATTGTTTTATAAAGCAGCATTATGAATTATAATAATGAAAAAATATTATTTAATTTCTATTTAACAGTATAAACAATTTTTAGAAACTCCATTGACTCCTTTGAAACGTATAAGAACATGAAAAAACATGGCGGCCGAGCGCACCAGTATCGTGATGTACGCATCACATCGCGAAAATAGTGAAATATCTTCTTGAAATGTCCGGTGACGTATAGATTTAAAAAAATGTAAAGACTTTACTTCGGAAAATTTACTACAAATCAAAGTATACTTCCATCTCTTTCGTCATTTAAAAGTTGGTCTTAATTTGAAAATACATATTTTCTCCATAAGACGCAATGTATGACACCATCAATAAATGGCCGGTGAGGTGTGTTTTTGAAGTTGAAATCGTAATAAGAACATGTTATTCTGTTTATTTCTGTCAATTTAATGGTCTAATTCTATCTACGCCAGGTCTTTCGTACTACCGTATATAGAGTAATACCGGGTATAATTAAAAACTGTCTTACCTCGCTCAGAATAAGCGTGCTGCGCGTAGCTCAGCAAGAGCACGGCTCCGCACAGGAGACCCGCGCAGCTCCTCATGGCTGCGAGTGTGCTGCGTCTTGGCGCAGACGGTCTTATATGCGCAGAAAGATCTCTCCCCCGCCCACAAATCATTTGGTGGGTTATCATCACCGTCCTTTTCCTGCTGCAGAGACAACTCACGGCATGGCACCGATAAGGCACCAAACGAACTTTTAATTAAACTATCCGTCTAAAGTATCCACACCTCAAAGAAAGGCGTTCGAAAAATACCTTGATAGTTCTCTTCCCATAACCAATGAATTTTTCACCCATACGCCGCAAAATTTTGAATTATTTGACTTCAAGTTACTAAGAGGAGAAACTTGTGTAAGCTTATGTTACTTTATTGATATTGGTACTTGTTACCAGTGGCGGATCTAAGGGGGCTATTGCACCCCCCTCCGCCATTGCAGTACCTGAACTTTCAATATACAATATTGAAATTGATGAAGTGTATCTTTATCCTTTAATATTTATTTTCCATTCTAAACAATTAAAAAATTTAATGAATTGTTAATTATCTATTTGATGATTTGTTGTATCATAATAAAATACAAAATCGCTATAATATTTATAATAATATTTATATAATTTAACCCGACCCCCTTGGTTACCGTCTACATCCGCCACAGCTCATTACCAACATCTCATAGCTATGTAACAAATAAAAATAAGACTGTTTCTATGATTTAAAAGAATTTATCGAATTTAATAAAAGTTATGTCGTCTGGTACTTCATCACACCATTGCTGTAGTACTTTCAAAATAACTGAAAACTAGTTCAAAACTATTTTCCTGCATGTTTGTATTGTGTCTTATCTTATACATAAAAATTCAGCCTGCGCATGTTTGTGTCTTCGCGAAACTCGGAAAGTAGTCGGTCGATTGNAAAGTTTAGAAATGAACTTTACTCCTAGAGGTGTAGTTAGGGTTTGATGAGATTTTTGCACTATTAATGTCGGTAAGTTGAGATCACATTGCGGCACAGCATCGACGGTAATCATGTTTAATCATCTGTAATGCCAAGTTCTCGACAAGCAATCGCAAGACGTCAAAGGAGATCAAACCGCAGCGAAGGCAGGGTAACCTTAAGAGCTGGGGTCGGAAAGTGAGATGTAAAATAACGTGAAAAGACCGATATTAGCGTCGAGTCCATAGTTTTTGTGAATTCTGAGACGAATAATCGTTTTCCCAATGATATGCCACGACACCTCTAAACGTGAGGACTCACCGACACTGGAGAACTCTGGCGACGTACAATTGCAACGACTCAACAATATTCCCCCTCCGATTCCAGTTGAGATTTGGCAGCGTGCATTCAATTGATCATTATCATCACCGATGAAGTAGGTTTTGAGAAATTTTTTGGTTTACCGCTGGGAAAAGGTAGCAAACAGCCAGCTCTGTGATAAATTTGTCTTTGAATTTTAAATGTCGGCATAAAATACTCCGCCATAACGTCAGCACCGAATGAAGTCATCCGAAAACCGGAATTATAATTTCTGATGTTCTTGAAGTTCAGGTATCTTCACTTTTCCGCCGGCGCTGCACATTCTCCTTTGAATTTCATTGCTTTGCGGTGCGGACAAACTTTGTTCATTTTCTCGATTTGAACGGATTTACTTGGGATATTGTATCGAATATCCGAGGGCGACCCGTAGCGTTGTGCCTAACGCACTCGCCTTCTGGTGACGCGAGTTCAAACCCGGTCCGATCCAAGTAGAATTCGAGGTGGTGGACGGTTTTCTCGGTGTTCTCCCGTTTCCCCTGCCTATCATTCCACCACAACATTCACTCATCATCATTCATGCCTCCCCCCCCTATCATTCATTAATCACACGCCCCCGGGGAGGTGCGGCAGGAAGGGCATCCGGCATCCTGAAATTCCCCAGCCAACCAAATCAAGTATCTACCATTCCCGTCTATTAATAATCACATCTTATAAGGGCGAAGGAGAAGAAAAACATTGTATTGAATATCCGATTCGTATGAGAAAGCAATTTGGTGATATAAAGTTCAGATATAGCAACTGCAAACGTCTTCGCTGTTCATTGTATTGTTCTCGGCGATTTAATTGTTGAGACGATTGTGCTGCTCGTCTTCTTCTTCTTCTTCTTCTCGATTCCACTCGTAAGGTTCCAAGTCTTTCTTCCCGCTGATCTGCCGATTCTTCTGCTTCTGACTCCAACACGTTCATATTTGTCTAAACGTTCATCATCCGTGCGG
Organism: Laupala kohalensis; assembly: GCA_002313205.1. Taxonomy (NCBI): domain Eukaryota; kingdom Metazoa; phylum Arthropoda; class Insecta; order Orthoptera; family Trigonidiidae; genus Laupala; species Laupala kohalensis. Next base: position 27,662 of record NNCF01134520.1, read on the forward strand.
TTTGATCTCCTTTGACGTCTTGTGATTGCTTGTCGAGAACTTGGCATTACAGATGATTAAACAAAGTGGTACTACGATACCGTCGATTCTGTGCCGCAATGTGATCTGAACTTACCGACAGTAATAGTGCAAAAATCTCATCAACCCTAACTACACCTCTAGGAGTAAAATTCATATTTTACTAATCACTAGTGAGTTATCTATATATTGTAAGCATATAAAAACACTTTCGTATTTAAATGCAACGTTGTGTTACAATTTCAAGTCAATGGACCGAATACTTTTTGAGTTTTGCGAACACAAACATATGTAGGTTGAATTTTTATATATAAGATTGAATATTTATGCATCTTACGTAGAATATTCAGTGCAATTCTTTCTGTATAATCGTGGAAAATTTACTTTACCAGTCGTACCTTTTACTTCAACAATCAAATATTTATGTTATGAAGAATGAAAATGGGAGAGAGGACCGAGATTNCTGATGCGCTACCAACTGCGTCACCTCGATGCCAATGACTTTCAATTTGCGAGACCTTAGACCTCTGAGGTGGCAAGTAACAGTTTTTTTTAGAACTTTTATTAATTTTCTTTGATTTCATTGTTTAGCAGAGAGAGCTTGGAACCAGTAGTTGTTAAGGGAGTGTGCTGATTCTGTTCATATACAGTTTCACCATGATGTCGTTCCAGATGTTACTGTTCTGAATATATTTTAGTGATTCCTTTAATTCCTTCGTTGATGTATTCATCAAAACACACATTGTTGCCATTTAGGCTCTATAATCCTGACACTCGATTTAAAACTAACTGAATTGATTTGTTCTCATTTCAGATAAGAGAAGTGATAGCGTCGGTGATACTTCCGAGGAATACGAAGACGATGAAGAAGAAACCTCTGAAACTGANTAATACCAAGATATAACTCACACTTTTTCGTCTCCAAAATACTTTTTTATATTTGTTTATTAGAAAACTATTGATGTCTTTGGGAATCGACGAGAAAACTCAAGAGAGCTAAAAAGAGTTTTAATGAATCATAATAATTCGTTCTTAGTGATTTCCCACCACAGAAAGGCCGCACGACGAAACGTTTTGGCAGATACAAATTTTAATAACTGTTTCCTGTAACGAAAATATATTTGCATATTAATTTCACGATCTCCATGCAAATGGATTATTTATCCAACAAACAATTGTCAACATCGCGAACTATACTTAAAGTCATAGAAAAAATGGAACCCAAGGAAATAAAAACCATAAACAGGAACGTAATTTTTTGCTTATTAGTTTATTTTAAAGTAGTTGCAGTAAATTACTTTATTGTCCTCAACGCAGTCATTAGCAGTTAGCAACTGCTCTCTTGAAGAAGAAAAAAACTATCATCATTTTCATTGCCAGTCTAACTGGCTTTTGCTGTTGGTACACGATTCGTACAAAGTGTAGCCAACGCTTTTCCTTCGCTATCGTCCATAAGGGTCATGATGAATGCACCTCACGTTATATTGGCAGTATTTTCGGATTTCTTTAAATTTTAAATCTGTCGCCAACTTAGGTCATCAAGTCAATCCACTTGTTCTTGTGACGCTGCTCTACTCTCTCTGAATGAAGCGAGAGGAACGATCATATCATTGTATCTGGTTTGTCTCAACTTGAGTTTTTTTTACAGCAAATACTCACTTTTGTGACTAAAAATTGATATTTATTCGGACATTTGTTAGTATCGTAGAAGTTGACAGCCATGTTGTACTACTTTCAATAACGTTACACGGCGTTGAGAATGCGTGAGCAAAAATTAGTTTGGACTACGCTGCACTACTCCTGGCTCAAAACATAAACCCAAACGTTATATCATTAAAATAAAATTTATAGGTAAATTCATTGTCAAAAAAGCAAAAGTTACAAACTGCGTATGACCACGTGGAGGACAATAAACTATTTTATTCTCCGGAAGTAAACAAGGGACCATCCCGTCAATTCCGAACAAGGGTCCTAAGACAAATAAGGATTGAAAAATTTCTACAAAAATTCCTAGATAAGATAAAAAGATAGCTACGTGTTATAATACTAATGTTACAGTCCCAAATTCATCCTAAATTAATTCTCTTTCTTTTTAACTATATAAATAAGTTTACCTATCTTTTCAGCCGCTAATTGGGACGTGACCCAAGATTTCGCAGAACTAAAAATAACTTCATGAATGATAGAACTAGTCAACGAGAAATCCGCGGCCCCACCTGGGGCAAAGGGGACACTCAGCAGGATATAAGCCGGACGGCCTAGCCTTATTTGAAACAACCAATAAAGATCGAACAACTGTTCATTTTAATAACAAGACGGACTGGATTGGCCATAACTGCTGAGCCGCCATTTTAGACGCCTATAGAAAAACCTGATAAATCTAAGTAGGCAGGAAATTGCAGCTAAGAAGCAGAGAGCGACGTTTAGAGTAAGTTTGACTTCTTTCCGAGATGGACTTGTCGACACGTCCATCTCGTAGCAACTTACATCATAATGATTCCGTGTATTGTGATGTGTTGTAGAAAACGGTCTCTCTTCAAGCGCCGTCAATGATGTTTGTATTGTTCTAACAGATCACTTAATTAATGTAATCAAATTAATTTCAATGTCATGACATTTAATTGCAATTGTGTCAGCTGAACCATACAAATTAATATTAAATTAGGTTTACTCAATAGATTGTCTGATTTAATCTGATTTTCTTGTGCCTCACTAGGAAGAGGATCCAACTCAGGCTCACCCGGTCGGACCTGACCCTCCTCACACATCAATTGCCAAGCGAGTAACCCTTGAGAGCATCATTTATTAAATCAATCATACAATTTCATGTGGAATTATCTATGAATGATCATAATTAATAACCCAATACTTATTCAGTGATAGGAATGCAACACTAATAGAATATCAACATGTTTGTAATTTAAGACACAAAAATTATTTTACATGAGCGAATTATTATCGAACTATTGATTATTCTGAGTAAAGTGTTTATAAATCATAAGAATTGAAATAACATTAAATTCACGATTTCTTGTTTTAATAAACGCGCACCCAGACAAAAGCCTAGAGAACCTGTATAAGAAATCCGCCTCTCCCCGATGAAAATATTCGATGGCAATAATCTATATTTAATTTAATTAATAAATTTATTGACAAAAATAGTACAGACTGCGTATGACCACGTGGAGGACAATAAACTAATTTACTCTCCGGAAGCAAGCAAGGGACCATCCCATCAATTCCGATCAAGGGCCCTAAGGCAGAGGCGGATTCAAAAATTTCAGCAAAAGTTCCTAGATAAGATAAAAAGTTAGCTGCGAGTTATAATACATATATAATGTCAATATGTTTGTAATTTAACGCAAATATGTTTGTAAATTTACATGTACAAGTTATTATCGAACTACAGATTATTAATTTTATTTGTGAAATATCTTCTGCGTAAGTTGTGTAATGATTCCAACGATTTAAAAGTTATTTCTTCTCATTTTAATTTTTACTCATTTTCAAGCGAGTCTCAGATGAAAATAGAAGTCTTTAGTGAAACCGTCAGTGGTTTTGAAACGGAGATAAAACTTTATAATCTTAACGAATTAGAAAATCACATTTCGAATGACCGAAAATAAGGCAACGCTACTCTAACGATGTCTCACGTGTTGTCTCGCTTAAGGAGTTTCGAAACATTTCTTGTGATGTTGGGGAACGAGGAACGTCTTGATCACGTGATATCATGAAACACGTTTTTTGAAGACACGTGTAATTATGATAAAACTATGATGTAATTATGACCGTGATAATTATGATAAACACGATTTTCGGGATTCACGAGTGACCTCGAAGACTTGTTGGAAGGTTATGGTGGGACAAACACCCCAAGTTAGTGAAGTCACTGAGATTATAATAATTTTCTTTATTATTATTTCAATTGTTTTAAAAAAACACAACAATATAAAAAATAACGAATACAAACGTGTTTTAATTTGTATTTATCTGTTAATAATATAGTGCAAAAAATATTCAGGAACTAGCTTGACTCGTTTGAAATGCATGAGAGCATGTACAAACATGGCGGCCGAGGCTATGGTCTGTCTCTTATACACATCTAGATGTGTATAAGAGACAGNATTTCCGGTGACCTATAGATTAAAATGATGTAAAAATACTACGAAATATTTCTTACAAATCAAAAAAAAATCATATTTTTCGCGATTTCAAAGTTGGAATTTAAAAAAAAAGTGTTTCCTTCCTAAGACGCAATGCATTACACCATGAATTATAATTGCAATTTTTCTTGAAAATGGCCAGTGAAGTATGTATTTTAAGTAGAAATTAAAATAAGAACATGTTTCTCTGTTTATTTTTACCGATTTTAGGTATTTTTTTGCGATTCGATTTTACTTAAGCTGGTACGCTTCATGATGTTATATTGATTCAATAATAGGAGATGGATCCGGGGATTGATCCCGGGACTTCTACTTTCGCGTGCAATGTTTCTTTGTTGGAAGGTGTTTTCTGGTAGAATGGTTATTTCAGACACTAGTCAAATAAGCAAGAATTATTTTTTTTTTTTAATATTGATTAAATACTTCATGTAAAAAATGTTTTATTTAATAATAAAAATAACGCATTTCATTTCGAAACGAAGATAAGGTATATACCACCTTCGTTTATCATTAGCCTCTTAAATAATATATTTACATTCTATAAAACGCATTCAATATTATGAAGTAAAAAAACGTCACAAACTGAAGTACGTGATACATTTTCGGAAATAACAAATTCCAAACTTTCAGAAGTGATTCAGGTATCAACAAGATGGATCCATAATAAGGGAAAACACGGACAATTTTTTTTTCATAAAACGCATAATTAGCAGAAGACGTCTTTTAGAAAATGGGGGAACTCATTTGGTTGTCGAGTTAAGAAGATGAGTCATGTTGAAATATATGATACTCTAATGAAAGCATTCTTCAACTTCAGAAGCTTGACATTTTCGACTCTTATCCCCCACATTAACTTATTTTCTCTTTGATTTTTTTTTTGTGGGGCTTTAGGGCTCTTTGATTTCCAGAGAAGAACCTTGCCACTGCTTCTATTGTACCAGTGGGTATCAACTCTCTGCTAAACAATGAACACTGAAGAAATAATAAAAAGTGCTCATAAAGAATTAATGAAAGTGCTTAATAAATAATACACATCATTGTTGAAATAAGAAGACTTCATTGCTGAAATAAATTCGATATCGGAAAAGACTTCATTGTCAAGTTAATTTTTCATTGTTTTCACAGAAAGAATCCTTTGAATTTTCTACCCATGTAGTACAAATATTGGATAATGTAATGAAATACGAATTATTTTACCAGGACATGGAACAAATTCTGTACATGAAACACGTGTGATATTTCACAACTTGGAATAAGTTGCAATGCACTTTCAATAAGTTGCAATGCACTTTCAATAAACTAACAAACACAATACTCAAAGTTCACTATAAACATTCTAAAATATATGTCATTATTAAAGAGAATCAGTCACTTTCAGAAAAGTACCTTCTGTATCAACTCACTTTTCGCATTCAATTTAAATTTTTTGGGAAATTGAAAGTTGGAATACCATAACGATAGTAAAGTTATTTATTGCCAACGCCTCGATATTAGTTTATCTCATCCTCAGGGCAGGGTGTAATATAGTGTATGAAATGAAATTCTTTAAAACCAATAGTTATCTGCATTAAGTTGCATATCTAAAATCTTAAGGACTTTTAAACATCTGGTGAGGTTTCATACAAGGTTCGTTAACGTCCCTTCTCCGTCATAGTCGTTTAAAAACTTGTAGATATTTATTATATATAGACAACGAGATTTTACCCACTAAAAACCCTCCTGAATTACAACTCAAATATCAACACATCTCAAAACATTACACGTGCCAATACAAAAATAAAATAAAAAAAGAAGAGGAAAATGAAAGATACCCTAGCCCTAATGGCGTCGGGATCGGAAAGAACAAGAGGTGACCGAACAAAGTCAGGAAAGAGAAAGGAAGGAGCCCGGCACAAGTAAGTGGAAGTAATGCCAGATTCAGCTCGGGACCCCGTGTTTGCCAAACACGTACTCCCTAGATGTAAGTCCCCTGGGTGGGGGGTTCCTTCCATTAGTTTATTGAATATTTCTCACAATTTATTGTCCTCAACGTGGTCATAGGCAGTTCGTAACTGCGCTCTTCACAATTAATTATTTATTAATGTATTTCTTTCTTACTAATATAGCTTTCTTGATGTTGGTACAGGGCTTCTACACAGTGTAGCCAACGCTTTTACTTCACCATCGTTAATAGAAGTAAATGAGAAGTGTACCTCGCGTTATGTTGGCATCACTTTTTGCAATTTCTTTAAAGAAATTCTTCATAGTTCGTTGTGTTATTCACTTGTATTTCTTTACAGCAAATAGTCGCTATTGTGACGACTATAAATGTTTATATGGATACAACGTGAATTCGCAGAAGTTGGCAATTCGTGTTAGGCGGCCATATTGCACTAAGTTAAGTTACTCGTCTTTGTGTGTTTTCGGCATGTAGCTCAGGTACGCGATCGATGCTCAGGTGCAGGCAACGCGTTCTGTAGGAAAAAATTGGAACTGCACTTATGACGGGTTTTTTTTTTTCCTTCATTTATTTATTTTTGTCGCGTATACATCTTTCGACATTACACGACATTCACAGTCCATTCTTTTACATCATTGATCTTCTCTTTACATCTATTATCCGACTTATTTTCTTTTTTTCCGTTGTTCTTATCCTTCGTCTCTATGTCACATTATACGCATCTCGCAATAGTCCTATTTGTGTTAAATAGTCCACATGTTCTTGAAACAGATCCTTTGCATGAATTAATTTGCTCATATCTTTTGTCGGTTGCTGTCCTAAATGTTGTAGTGTTTTAACATATTTTGCCCGTTCATTACCATACAAAGGACAGTCTCATATTACGTGTTCTGGTGTCTCTTGCCCTTATGACAAAAGAAGTAGTCTCCTCTGTTCTGAGGTGTATGGCATTCTGCGATGTGGATACTGAATAATAACAGTATACATCTTTCGAGCGCCTTTAGCAAAGAACTCACCATTACGCATGTTTTTTTGCGGGGCTTTACGGCTCGTCGACATCAAAGGTCATTGAAGCCCTAAAAACTTGTACAGGTAGGGAAAATGCAGTTACGCACTAAGGGGAGCCAACATGACTCTCCCAGAGTGTGGGACTCGCCGAATGACTCAATCATACCCACTAAAAACCCTCCTGAATTATAACATACCAAAACATACATCAAAACATTGAGGACAAAAAATGAGGGGGGGACAAAAAATGAGGAAAATGAAAGATACCCTGGCCTTAATAGCGTCGGGATCGAAAAGAACAAGAGGTCACCAAGGAAGGTCGGGATAGAGAAAGGAAGGAGCATGGCACAAGTAAGTGGAAGTAATGCCAGACTCAGCTCGGGGCCCCGTGTTCGCCAAACACGTACTTACTAGATGTAAGTCCTCTGGGGGGACCATTACGCATGCTTATCTAAACACTGACAATCTGCGAGACCCATTCAACGCAGGTGCAGGAGATCCCTTTTTACCAGTACATCTTAAGAAAGTAATATCTAAAACTTTTTTTAGAAACAATCATTCAACTTCTATCAAACGCAGTAATATTACTTCACCTTTCCATATTTAGATGAAGTTAAGGAAAGTTAAGAATAAATAAAAACTGTGGAAGTTTATCTAATACTAGCTGTTACCTGCAACTTCACCTGCGTGGATTAAGTATTTTTGAAACGCAATAATCATCTTGACATCGGCACATGTAACTACTTCAGTTTAGTAATTTTCCAATTCTGGAATTCACAAACATACAGAAATCTCTTACAGAGGTCCAGAGAAGAACGGGGTGGAGCGTTTGTTAGCGAATCTGTGCGCTAATCTGAAAGTCCTGCATTCGAATTTCGGTCCCGTCTCCCATTTTCGCTCAACATAATTAAACTATTACCTGGCGGAGTGGTTCACCGCATTTTAAGAGATTTCTGTATGCATATATTTATACAAAATCTATTAAGAAAAAGTTCACAAATATTTTTTTTGGGAAAAGGTTCTTGAGCTGAGGTCTATTGATGTATGTGCCAACGTTTCATGAAATTTAGTCAATCCATCTGCTATACTTTACCAACTATAGTAGTTCAATTGACTTGTGTAAAGTTAATTGCCTATGATACAATAATAAGAAATTAACTGGGAGGATAAATGAATAACACACTATGTATTATTTATTTACGTACCTTAGTTGTACTTTTTTTATTTTCTACTAACTGTACTGTGGAGTTCATTTTCTTCAGCCCTGATGAAGTACTATAGTTCGCTACATTGGCACGTACTACTAAGATCGTATGATATATATAAATGTAACAAATATGGATTCACATTTTCATAGTACAGAGATTTCTTCTTCCCTCCTTTAACGATATATGTCAAAATTTACCTCAGATTTTGCTAAGACACTAAAATGGCACAAAAACGTGATTTCCTCGATAAATGGGGGAAAACCAGTGAAAGTTTAATGGAACACTATAAACAAGGAAACAGATGAAATGTCGTAGAAGACGTTTGATTTTGGGGGGTCACAACACAGTGATACTAAATGGGAAATGTGGAATTCGTAAAGATTAACGATGCGCATTATAACGACTGACGATGGCCCAACGAGAACCGGGAAAACCAACGCATTGGGTTAGTATTTAATGCCTTCAGATAGCAATGTTTAGTCGGGGCAGAGACCCATAACGGAACGGTTTATAGATTTCAGGTCGGAACCTAAGAATACATTTGTTGTAGCGACAATTGAAAAAGAAATGTTAACAGAAGTATGCTAACACCGTTTCTTATGATATAACTGGCAGAACTACCCTGAATTCACCTGGATTTGAAAAGA
>NNCF01134520.1:63801-76047 GCA_002313205.1 Laupala kohalensis
AATAATAATAATAATAATAGCGTATAGGTTTCTGCACAAATATTGGTCCATGTGCACATTCCAATTTATCTCCAATTTGTTCCTATTCCGTTGAAATTTCTTTTGGAAGAATTGTGTTGATTCAGGTGGGAATCCGTTTAATCAAATTCCGGTGTGGTAGTAGAAAATAACACGCTCATTTCCTTCTGGTCCGTCCTGAAATCACTAACAGTACGGAATGTGAACAAATGTACTTTCCGTTTCGTACATGTTGAGTTATAATAATAAAAACTCTTTTATTTTAACAAAAGAAAATCAAACTTGCACCAAAACGTTCCACGTTCTTAAACCGTATTAACTCATTAAAAATGAAAATATATTTCAAAATCATTTTTCAGATGTAACATAGAAAAGCTTTTTTCTTCTAAATGAAATCTTTAAAAAGTATCTGAAAAATGTTTCTTTAACGATAGTACCATCCATAGGAGGTAAAAGAAGTATCGATAGTTTTCGATAGCCACACTATCGAGGTTTAGCGAGACCTAACTCCAAGGCGATATTTATCAGGGGCGCCTTCAGAAAATTTTCCAACGAGACATCGTGGTGTTTAAGGAGCAATCCGCAAAAGGAATAGAAGTTTTTGTAAATAAACGGGGGCATTTTTAGAGTATCTAAGTACGTTAGCGTTAACAAACAACATTAATTTTTATTGTTAATTTTTTAAACCACTAGACACTCATTTATTTTGCGCCGAAATAATGGATTACATATTTCTAGCCATTCTACAACATCTGATGCGACAATTATTTTTTAGTGATACATGTTGATTTACAATAAATGAGGAAGATAAATAAAATTATATTTAAATTTGCACTATCTGAAATATGAAAAAAAAATACATTTTGAAAATATTAAGTCACTTTTTTGTGTTTTATTAAATACAAGTTTGTTGGTATTATAACAGGTATCTCACTGTTGTTATTCTTATCTTATAAGTGAGCTGAAATGTTCAATCCACCTCTGCCTCAGGGCCCTTGATCGTAATTGATGGGATGGTTCCTTGCTTGCTTCCGGAGAGTAAATTAGTTTATTGTCCTACACGTGGTCATACGCTGTTTGCAACTGCTTTTTGACAATAAATTTATTATTATTATTATTAATATTATTAGCTGAAGACGCCGTGAATGTTTATATCAATCCAAAACCCATGATATGCGTGTCATTTTTTATTTGTTCATAACATCATTTAGTTACGTCATCAAATATTTGCATAGGTAAGTCGTAAGATTATAAATTCAAATTTCAAAATATTTTTAATTTTTGAACTGTGTGTGCAAACAATTTCATCTCCTGTTCTGTATTTACATCGATGTACTCGAGTATTGAGATGTCCACACACAAATTACTCCGAACGAATCCAAGATGAAGAAACACACACACACAAAATGTTGTTTCATTTTGAGCACACAAAAAATGCTGGTAATTACTTTAGCCGACTTCCGGTTCGTTCAAATCGGTCACTCAAAATGTTTCGAGGAAAACTGAAGGCAATAATTACGCTCAAATTTACATACGAAACTACAAAACGAACGCTTTGTAAATCACTGTGGAACACAGGAGACGTTCTACATTTCTATGTTGTCCTCCAAAACAGGAAAGCTCATTAATATTTCGAAGATATGAGTCAGCAGTAATTTATTTCATTTTTAACTACAAAAATAACTCGTAAATATTTATACCAAACCTCTTTATTAAAAAAATAATAAAGTGAAAATACTAGGAAACAATCTTGGATCGCCCACTAGTCATCACTCACCTCATCAATCCGTGGTGAGACTAAAACAATCGTGGGGCTCTTTGATATTTTAATCAAACGTTCATATACTTTGTAGTGCAGTCAACCTCCTACAATTACCACGAAGAGCTCAATAGAGTCATAATATAACTGAATGTACAATTAGTCAGAACATTGAATTTGTCCTCGGTGTTTTGGCATTTGTAAACATCTCTCCAAGTTTCACCACGCAAATAAATTGTAAATATGGAAAATTTTGTGTCGTTAAACTCTCTAGAATACTTGTAAACGATTATAAGTGGTTTCAGTTTATCTTCAATGGTAAACACTTGCGTAAGGTGATCGCTGTATTCGGCACAAAACACTTAAGAGATTTCATTGTTGACAATAATCTGATCTAGCAATGTTTGAGATGAACTGGAGAGGCGAGTGGGGTCGTTCATCGTAGTTACATATAGTTGAAGGAGTCGATAAGATTCTTGAGTCGATTTATGGGTGAATTTACGTAGTCGGAAGCACTCAGGAAATCGATGTTGAAATCACCACATATTACGATAGATTTGTCGGATGGACGTGTGATATGTTTTAAAATAATTTCAAAATTCTGAAAATATATGTCAAGATCAGATTGAGGAGGTCCATAAATAGTTTGTAAACGTTTCAAAAAAAATTAATAAAATTTGTAAAAATATCCAGTTATTAGCGTTTTAAAAAGGTACACTTGTAAACTTGTAATTACAAAGTGATTTCTTACAATTTTACAAGTGATTTACTTATAACCTACTAACATCGTTAGGTTACTAACAATTGTAGCTGATAAACTTGTAAAATAAACTTGTTACCAACCAAGTATTTCTTATCTAGTTTAACCTAGTTAAACGTAGGTTAAGTGAGTTACAAGTGTTGTATTATTATTATATGGAAGTTAAATTCTTCCTCGGAACATGGGAAAACTTTCAGGGAAACAGTGAACTTAAAATGTGTTCGAGTTCGAATCCATCGAACGCTTTAGTGCGACGTCTGGAAAACTGGAAGATAAAGAGGAACCTGTTACAAAAACGTATCGTAAGAAAACATCTGTATTAAATTAATGTAAATTTAAATATAATTATTTGTCATTATTTTTGCTTAGTTGTATTATAGCAGTATCGAAAGTCATTGTTGACAAGCATGAAATAAATCTAACAATATGTAAAACAATTTTTCTCTTGCGCTATATCTCCCATAAACTTCACTAATAACTTTACTAATATTTCTGTCGTGTACTTTACACGTACATGATGTAGTATCCGGTCTTTGCTGTCCTTGTGTATTTCAGCTTGTTGTCCCGTTTTGTGTCGTCTCATTCTTCTACTTATTCCCTCTTCTTGCCTCTTTCTCCCTAAGTTAACAATCTTTATTTACAACTCTTTTCTAGTGCTTCTTTCAATATATCTCGTATAATACATACTTTTGACAGATAATCTCTTTTAGTCTTGAAACGTCTTTGTTTTCACTAATTCTTTCTTTTTCAGTTTTATCACTTCTTCCTTCAATTGCCTTAAATATCCTGCGCTTTCTGTACCATATTCTTCATAATCTCAGAAAACATGCTCCTCACCTACCTCCGCTCTTCCACACACCCGCATTAATCGCAGGGGGGTGTTAACCACTACACCACCCGTTCACCTTCCACAACTGTACACCATTTCCACCCAAACCTATATTCCACCAAACCACCCAAACCACAACTACATTTCCACCACATAGGTTTGGGTGGAAATAGTGTACAGTTGCGGAAGGCGAACGGGTGGTGTAGTGGTTAACACCCCTGCGATTAATGCAGAAGTCGCGGGTTCGATTCCGAACTCCTCACCATTTTTTCTTGACCGAACGTTATACTAATAAATGTTTTAATAATATCAATATTGCCATTAAGTAACGCAGAATCTAATAAATCACTTGCAAAATTGTAATAATTCAATTGTAATTACAAATTGACCAGTGTACCTTTGTGAAACTCTATTAACTGGGTATTTTTACAAAAGTTGTGAAACGAACTTATACTTTTGCGAAATGGACCCCAGGTAGATGGTGAGAGAGGATAGTATGTTTTGTATTCGTATGTGCTTTTCGTGAACATTAAAAAAAACAAGTTACAGGTGTAAAATCTTTTATATTTTATAGGTCATCCTGGAGGTGGTGATGAAGATCCTGATTACTATGAATATGGTAAGAAACGTATTAAAACATAATTGTATGTTTCATTTAAGTCAAAGGTGATTTATCATAATTTGAAACCTATGAGGAAAATTGGGGCAGAACATTAAATTTTGACCATAATTTGAGGATTTCTTACAATATTAAAGTACATAGATAATTGTGAGTGATTCCAAAGTTTTCATTCATGTTCTTGCAAGAAGTTTGATGAATTAACTTATGCCGGAAGAAAATGATAAGGTTTAGAGTCGATGTTAGACACTGTGATGAATATGTGTAAGGAGAAATGATTAATTATGTTTTCTTCAATGAAAATGAGAGACGGGATCAAGATTTGAACTCGGGGTCTTTAGCTTAGCGCGCTGACCCGCTACCAACTGCACATTCCCATTCACCTCTAGGTTCAGACTGCCATTGACACTCAATTTGCGAGACCCATAGATATCTGAGGACCACAGACAATTGGTTGCCCACAAGTATAAGATTATGTTGGAGCGACGACAGGATAGAAATTCGTTATCATCTACAAACACATTCAACTAGAATTTTAGTTCCTTTTCAGTGAGCATGCTGGGGAATCTTGCACAAAGCATCAACGGCTAATGACGTTTTTTCCTAAAATTGTACAAAAACATTTTATTCATCCTAAGTTAGCATTTTACCACAATATTCTGCTAAAGTAAATCTGGATGTAATGGTGTAAATATTAGCAGAGTGCAACGTCGTTCAAACTATCCACCAAAATTGCGCAAGTTCACCATTAAATTTCTCTCGGTCAAGATTTGAGGATTTGCTGTCTTACAATATATTTTTGGCATAAAAATAATTGGATTATGTCACAAATCATCTATACTATTTTCTATTTCTTGAAATAATTCATTTTTCAAATGAGTATCAAAGGAAAAATAAAATGAGAAATTGGAAATGGGTTAAATTTGGAAGACAATTTATTATGTTTAGAATTTTATAAAATTTTGAAAATAAGCAGGAAATGATTGAAGTTGTGGGAAAAGTGAGAAGAAACATTTACAATGTTGTAAAACGCACAAAAATTTACCAAATGAATAGCAAATACTGAAAATTTCAAATATGATGAAATTATGTATTTTAAAATTTTAATTTTAATTTTCGCCAAAAAAAGGGAATCGTAAAAATTTTTACAGTTGCAAAAATTCACATAATAGTGATACAATTTCATTACATTGGAATCTTAATAATTAAATGAAAGCTGATAAAAGATTACAACAACCATATAATCCGGAGTTTCAAAGAATAAACTGCCTAAATACTTTGGTATTAAAATTGTCACTTTACCGTCAAATGATTATTACGCTCATTTTACATAGAGCACGGGAAAAATTCCAAGTTTAAAAAATTTTCTCGTGCAAAGTAGTGAACGTATTACACCAAAAAAGCTAATTTTCCTTGTTTTGTGCCATCATCAAAAAGTCGTAGTGCCTTAACCACAGAATTGTGTCAATATGTAACATATATAACATGATCACACATGCACAGTTGTCAATGACTAGGTCATAACAAAAATAATTCTTCCTTGAACTCCGTAAGGGGAACTTTGGAACTCTGGTTCTCAGTTTACATTCAGCTCAGAGACAAGCTGGTCCGAGCTTAAGAGCAATAATAACTATATTTGTTATTATTGAAAACAATAGTGGGTTGTTACGAATTAAGTTCCGTGATACGTCCGACCCGGGGAACCACAATGAACACTATCGTTTACATTGCGCGCAGATGGATGTTGTGAAACTTGCGGGAAAGAAAATTCGTGGGTTCAATACAAAAGGAGATACTTTTTTTTCCCCACGAAGAGTTGTTTCTTCGAAGTAAATCAGCATAAGTCAAGTAGAAAAGAAGTAAATGTTCAAGCTCACTGACTACATCAGTTGTGGGACAAAAAATGTAGTCAGTGGATTTTCAAAGCGTTTCCACCGTGGTAAATGGGTTCAGTGTCAAATAACATTAAGTCGAATATATTTAATTTTTTAAATATCTAAAATCCTTCAATAAATAAGAAGAGATATTGATAGAAAGGATTGAAAGGGAGACTGGTAACAAAATTGAAGAAGTGATGTAAAATAACGCGATAAATTGATTCAAAAATTGTCATTAGAGTAAGCAAAGGGAAAGAATAATCAAGGATATAACCGTCCACAGGCAAAATAATGGTTATTAGCAATGATACAACTCTTTATTGTAACATTTAATAGAGGGAAGTATTGTATTAACACTGATCAGAATTATATGAAAATATTACAAATTAGGGATAATAATAATTTTCTTGTAATTAACAGGAGGCGATGGAGAAGATTACACTGGAGAATTAGGAGGCATTGGGGGTTGTGGAGGAGGTGGAGGAGGAGGTGGTGGAGGAGGAGGAGGACACGGAGGAAATGGTGGTGGCTGCGGAGGAGGTTATGGAGGAAGTGGAGGAGGCTACGGAGGTTATGGAGGAAGTGGAGGAGGCTACGGAGGAGGTGGAGGTTATGGAGGAAGTGGTGGAGGTTACGGGGGAGGTGTTGGAGGACCCGGAGGAAGTGGTGGAGGTTACGTGGGAGGTGCTGGAGGATATGGAGGAAGTGGAGGAGGCTACGCAGGAGGTGCTGGAGGACCCGGAGGAGTTGGTGGAGGCTACGCAGGAGGTGCTGGAGGACCCGGAGGAGTTGGTGGAGGCTACGCAGGAGGTGCTGGAGGACCCGGAGGAGTTGGTGGAGGCTACGCAGGAGGTGCTGGAGGACCCGGAGGAGTTGGTGGAGGCTACGCAGGAGGTGCTGGAGGACCCGGAGGAGTTGGTGGAGGCTACGGAGGGGGTTATGGAGGACCCGGAGGAATAGGTGGTGGCTACGGAGGGGGTTATGGAGGATATGGAGGACATGGAGGAACTGGTGGCCACGGAGGACGTCCTGGAAGACCCGGAGGCAGTGGTGGAGGCCACGGAGGACGTCCAGGAAGACCCGGAGGAAGTGGAGGAGGTCATGGAGGACATCCTGGAAGACCCGGAGGAAGTAGTGGAGGCTACGGAGGGAGTGTTGGAGGACCCGTAGAAAGTAGTGGTGGAGTACATGCAGGAAGTGGCGAAGGCTCCGGAGGAGGTGTTGTAGGGCCCGAAGGAAGTGGTGACAAGGGGAGTCCCTAATGGTAATGATGGAGGAGATGGTGGAAGGTGAGAGTAGTGTAGAAGTGTTTGCGGAGGAATTGTTGGAAGAAGCAGAGAATTGGGAAGTGGTTTTAGGGGCTTCCGACGGCACTAATGGTGCAGGTGGAGGACTTGTGGAAATGAGGTGATGTAGAATTTCTTGAAGCAAAGTAGTAGGAGGGGATTACAGCAAGGGAGGGACTGGGAGTCATGTTCGATGTAAGCAATTTTTGAGAAGATGGAGAAGAGGACGGAATAATTTGATGTTAAGATTATTTCTTGAATTAATTGAGTGAAACAATTTCTTTTGTCACTTTTTTACCTTTTTTATCGCCCTTTTTTCATGTGAAATTTCCACCAAAAGATCCTTACACTTGTCTTCTCAGAAATGTAGCACAAGAAAACATGTCAATTCACTATAATGGAGGAGATGAAATGTGAATAAGTTGTAGTATGTGGAACAATCTAGAGGAGGAAATACAGTCTTTCACTAGCTGATAATAGTGGAATTAGGAATGTGCCGGTCCAGGAAAAAATTGATACTGCTCCAAATGTTTTAGGAACAGAGTTGGCACAGTAGCATGTTACCGGTCCAGGGACTGACAAATTCGTGGCTGGAACAGTGAGGCTTCACATTGATGTTAGTGTACTTGGTGTCTTCATTGAAAACATATTACAAAAAAATACCATTTGAATTTCTTCAAATGACAATTGTCTCTTTATGGTTCTTTTATACTAGAGATAGGTTATAAAAATAAAAACGTTCATAAATGCAAATTTATCTGCCGAAAATCGTACATCAGGTACAAATCAAAAAGTATATCAGGTAATAGTAAGTAAGTCAAATTTCACCTTCAAAATGTATCAGAACAAAATTTACATATATATAATAAGTTTTAGACTTAATGAAAAAATATAACACAAAACATATTGTAAATAAACTTTATTGTCAAGAAAGCAGTTTCAAACTGCTTAAGGCTAAGTGGAGGACAAACTACTCTCCGGAAACAAGCAAGGAACCATCCCATCAATTCCAATCAAGGATCCTAAGGCAGAGTCGGATTCTTACAGAAACTCACGACAATTTATATACGGGACGTTTCATGTCAACCAGATAACCTTCCTCTCCCAAAATTGAAAGTCTGGGGATAAAAAGTTAAGGTACCATTTTTTTCCTTAGAATCTAAGCTTTCGAATGCCTCTTGGCATTAAAACACAAAATGGTGGGTCAATATGGCGCATGAAATACAGTCAGTATTTTGAAAATTTTCAGAAAAACTTATAGTTACAATACTAATTGTCATAAAATAAAATTATGATAGCAACGTTTTCGTTAGGAGCAAAGCTTTCAAATACCATAAGGTCTTTTTTCAAAAAACAAAATGTCTGCGCAATATGACTAAAAATGTACGAAAACATGACAGAAAGTAAATGATGATTTCTTTTGGAGGTTAACCTGAAATTACCTAGAAACTGTAAAAAAAAAAAAGTTATATTATGTATTTATCCGGATGCAAGATGGCGCCTTAATCGGTGTCAATTCATCGGCGCAAATTCAAATTTAAATTTTCTTCCTATGTCTCTTTCTTTCCATCTAACTTCGGTCAACGTAAACTGAAGAGAGAACAACCACTTCATTCTCTTCGCGTGTTTACGAAGACGGAACCGAAACTGTTTCTTTGAATTTTCCGCAAGTTTTTGTAATGAGTTTTATGTGATATATTTTTCATTAAGTCTATATATGATTTTCGTTCAAGAATATTTTAATGTTACATTCGAAAGGAGGAGAGTTTATTATCCTCCTCGAGGTCATGTGCAGTTCGCAATTCATTGCTGACAATAAAGTTTATTTATTTATCAAACTACTTTGAAATTGTTACAAAAAATTCAAAACAAATGGTTAAAAATTATAAGTAGAAACCATTTTTATCACCTATAACTATCCACTACGAACAGATAATTCTTGTATTTTGGAATCATTATATTATATGGAATTAAAAATGTGTATTCACGTAGTAAGGATAGATCAAGGAATAAAAGTACAATAAAACCTAGGAGAAAGAAACTTGTTAGCAAAAGAAAGTAATTACATTTTTGTTATAAAGACTTTGAATCTTTTACCTACAGAACATGAAACTATGGAAGCAATTTGTATGAATAATAAGTTTATTAGAAAGAAATTAAAAGACTGGATTAGAACAAATAATTTGTACTTCCCAGTTATTTGATTAGAATCGTGATATACCATATAATTAATTAATTTTATAATGAAATGGTATTATTTTAATGTGACTAAGGGCTCGCCAACGCCAAGGTCAATTTTTATATTTAATTCTCTTAATATACATCTTGAATGTATTTTAAATGTTTAAAATTTAGTTGTTCCTTATTTTTTTGTTGGTATATTTATTTTTCTTTACACCAGACCTATGTACAAGTATTTATTTACCTCTGTAGGATTAATGTTATTGCGCATTTCAATTACTCTGTAATTTGTTTGTAATACATTATGGTGTTAATAAATTTTTTTTAAACATGTAGTAAAGTACTTTTTTGTGTTTCCCAAAACAGGAGGATTTAACTTGTGATATCAATGTACTCATTTACTCAACATAATAATGTCTAATCTTGATAAATTGTGAAGAATAAAAATATATATCTTATATTTTTTAACAGGGAAATAAAATGGTAACAAAACAAGTTTAAAGCAACACGTAACTAACAAAATTAAGTAGAATGAATTGTTAAAATTGAAATACTTCAATTGTAAGAGAGTATTTTAAGAAGAAAAATCAATAATCAAATTTAATGGATGATTTGTTTTTTGCGTTAAACAAAGACAGAAAACGTTTTTAAATTGTAAAATTTCGACAAATAGTTTAGATTTTACAAGAACTTCAATAAAAAGGAGCGGTCGCGTCAAGCCACGGAAGCGAAAATATTCGACCGACGCGGAAATTCTCACGAGACGGAGTGGCATATACACTCAAGTTGAAAAAATTGGGATGCTGTACATATTTTTTTAAAAACCCATAAGNTCTTGATTTTACAACATGAATAGATTTAATTTTTTGCTGATTAAAGGAAGATTAGTCTAAGAAAAATCACGAGCAAAGTAATTAATAAAGAGATATAACTGTCGAGAGAACAGTCATAACAGAAACAATGTATACATACAACTAAAACTACTCTCTCTCATACATATCTCTCTCACACACGTGACGTCAGATGAAGGATGTTTTTCAATACAAAGCCATAACAGATTTCATATATATATAAGAGAGAGAGAGAATAAACAGAGAGGAGGAAAGGTAAAAAGAGATTGATGAAATCTGTTATGGCTTTGTATTGAAAAACATCCTTCATCTGACGTCACGTGTTGACTCGGGGTGACTAATATGTATCTCTTCTTCCTCAAAACATTCAAATCGTTTTCCTCAATTTACTGGTGAGTTTTTCCTCCATTGTGTCCAATTTTATGAAGACATTCTGTTGCCAAATAATATGGATCTATTGACTTTTCAGTAACACGAACTCTTCCTTCAAAATTAATCAACGAGTGTATTGCTATAAACGTTTATTTGTTTCAATACAAACCTACATCCATATCATCTTCAAATTTGGTGCATATGTTTGAAAAAAGGAATTTTAATAAATTATTCTTTTTTCAAAAAAATTAAAAATTTTGAATTTAAGTTATTAAAAAAATTTGATTAAATATTTTTTTTAAAATAACGATGAATTANTAAAGACTGGGTACTACTTAATTAATTTTCTCTAATCCCACCATTTTATTAGGGTCATGTTACGCCAAGTAATTAATAAATTTTGTATTAAAATGGCATTTATATGTATTTCATTCTGTTAGTACGCATCTGAAATGTATTTTTTAATATTTAAAATTTTCTAATTCCTTCTCTTTTTAAGTTGGCCAGTTTTATTTTCCTCACACATGTACCTGTGTACAGGTATTTATTTGTTTACCTCTATCGGATTAATATTATTTCATTACTTTATAATTTGTAAATAATACTTTATGGTGTTATTAAATAAATGTTATACTGTAATATTATTAAATTTCACGTCATGTTAAAGCTCATACAAATCTAAATACAATGTCACAATTTGAAATCTCCATATTAAATAGTTATGAAGATTCAGACATTTTAAGATCGCAGAACACGTAGGAAAGGGAGTAAATATTCAAATTTGAAGATCATTAACTGAAAAACGTATAGTCAAAAAATCTAAAAGTTTGTATTTTTTTTCCATACAGAATCGTACTCTACCAATGTGCAAAACAATTATCCAAAATTCTAAGACATGAAGGTTCAATTTCGTCACGTGACCTACAGGATAAAACTAGAATTAATTGTTGAGAATTTATCCACACACACACAAAAAAAAAAGGTTTGTATTGATATGTCCTGCATCTAATTCAATACGAAGAACAAGAAAGCACTCCGCAATATGATCAATATTCAAAACTTTTCTAGTGCCACATTTCAACTAGACTTTGAGTATGAAAATTAACTCTGACAAGATTAATAGCAAACATGGAGATGAAAATTTTTAAATAATGTGTCTCACAAAACATTTTTGTGATTGAATCTTAGTTTACATCATATGTATGAGGTGATGAAAGGAGAAGTGATTTAGTATTGAGTTTAGGTCATTCATGTATTCCTCATTGTAAAATCTATTATATAAAATAATGAGGCATATCACAAATTTCCATGTAGTCGCAGAGTCAGCTGCACATGTTTGGCTGCGAAGGTAAAAGTCATAAATAAGTCAACGTTATTATTATTAATAGTATTCACGAAAGCGACTACTTGCCGTAAAGGAATACTATGATAGCACAACAAACTAAGCCAAAGGAAATACTAGTTCCACCCTTCGCTCGATGCAGAAAGAGCGGAATAGCGCCACATTAGGGAGTGCATTGAATTGATGGCCGAGGTTGGCGATGGATTTAAGGTTCCAGAGATTCGAATGTCCTGCCAACATACAAATATCATTATTGTTATGGACGATGGTGAAGTAATAGTGTTGGCTACACTGTGCACAAGCGCTATACCAACATCAAGCCAGTTAGACTGACGATAAATAAATAAATAAA
>NNCF01134525.1:10197-24366 GCA_002313205.1 Laupala kohalensis
AGCTAATATCGTAGACATAAAAAATACTATTGTCAACAGATTGAAAACTATTAAAGTAAAATTCTTTGTATAAAGAAGGTTTGAAACTATGAGTGGTGTATACTGGGAAGGCGCGGTTTGATTATTGAGTAAACGTGTGCCTTTTATGTAAGGAAGATGGAATATCAACATAATCGAAGGATTCTGAAGAGGATATGTAGAAGCCATTGTGCGTGGTAGCAATATTACATGCTTGACCTGCTTATTCACATGTTCTGAACACATGTGCTTTCGAGATTGATGGGTTTCATGTGGACTTCTGGGTACGAAGATGGATATTCATTATGGTGGCAAAGGGAATCTAGAGATAAACTGGCACTTCTGTAGCAGAAACGTTACTCTGGTGATTGTATCGATTAGTATCAATTTCCTTTGGTTATTCTTTGTCATCTTCGTAGGTGTTACTCCTTCGCCGACGCCTACTCCACATATTACGGAGGCACCCGTGGAGCTGCATCGAGACGTTAGTTATGTACTTGAGGGATGGTGTCTCCGTGTTTCCAGAAACATTAGTCATAATGTGCTACCTAACAACAGCACCACCGTTTTGCAACCGAGTGGTCTTGTGGTAACCAATCACTTCCTGGTGATTGTTTGCTCTGTTTCGACCACGTTGAAGCTGCAGCCACCATTCGAGATATTTGGTGTACGTGAGGTGAGGGAAGCAAAAGCGCACGTGGCCTTTTTTAATTGGAACTCCACATCTCGGTTCCCAAGAAGATACACTCGCTTTGTCATGAAGTCAGACGATGATATGTTTGTCAACATTTGTTCACTTGTGCAGTTGTTTCAGTGGATTGAATAAAAACGCGATCTAACGAGTTGCATAAAATCAATGGCTTTCTCTGATGCGGCAAAGAAGATAATGGCATACCGTCCATTGTTGTTGCGTAAAATATTCAAAGACGTTATTCCGGAAAATGAACACGACACCATCCGTATGTCCCGTGCAGGGCCAGGAAAGAAGGTAGGGGGAAAAGATCTGAGGTTTGACACTTCAAGTAGTGCGCATGGAACATTTACCAGACTGCGCCGCCAGTCACCCAGCCACCTTACAGTTTATCCAGCGCTCAATAGATGGCTGCAAGATCGTGTTCTCCCATCTCCTATTGGCTACTAGTGTTCTTTGTTCGTTAGATTACATTCTGCGTGTGGTGCTCAGGCTGTACAGTGCCGTAGGCAACATTCGCGCATTTACTGATAAAATCCACTAAATGCCTTGTATTTTTGTGTGTTGATTTCCGGGGTGCTTCAATGCAGTAGGCGCAACCCGGACATAACTTTCCTAGGCTTCCCTACCCCACCAGAAAGGTAAGTAATTCTTGTTGTCTTAGCGCCACTACCCACATGGGCAAACGTACTTAGCTCAGTCGCTTTGCTGCGATTATTGTTGCTCATTTATTTTAAAATATATTTGTTACATTCTCTTGTAGACGACGACAATGGATAAATTGTCTTGGCCTGACTGGTGTGCGGGTCACACGAAGTACCAGAGTGTGCTCCGCACGTTTTACCCCGGACGACGTTCATGGTATGTTAAATGAAATCTATTTTTACATGAAGTATTGTATAAAAATTTATTATCTATAATATCTAAGTAATATATTGAGGAATGAAGTCTGTGTATGAAAATGATGATCATAAGTATTGTTGCACCACATAACCACATATGTATTATTATAAGAATACCGACTGAAAATCTTGTGATAGTTTCCAGATATTGTGATGATGACTCAAAAAATGATCTCATCAATTTCTGCCAGTCAGTAAAGTGAAGGTTAATTAAATAATTTACTCTATAGTAGAAGTTGTAGTTGAAATTTTTTTTTGAACGGGAGAGTGAGCACCATGGTTAATCGAAGTTCTACTGTATCATGTTTTGTATATATATGCAGACATATGTAGTCTGTGTTTAAAGGAACATAAGAGCACAAATCAGTAGGCCTATCACATGGATGGCATGTACTATGAATAACTAGTATTGTGGTTAAAGTTGGTATGGCATACTAGTCACCTACCTCTGGTGAAACTGGTTTAAATCCTGTCTGATCCAAGATTATGAAGGCAAGATACCTCTCATTCCACAATAATTTTCATCATTTGCCCTCGTGTCATTTATGTATCACATAAGGGTGCTAATGACCTAGATGTTGGCCAGCCATAAAGGTCTATAATGATGATGATAATAATAATGTATCGTTTGCCTCGGGGAGGTATGTCAGGAAGGGCATCTTTACCTTTGAGATTTCCCTGTTAAATCAGATGCATTGTTGTCTCCTGTGGTATGTAGAAAATTGTAAGTGGAGAGAGTAACCTACATCACTCGATATGTATTTTATTGTTAACATGGTTTGTACTCTTGTGTTGGTGTCTTGGTAGTGAAGTGTTCGAACATGTTCAAGTACAAGATGTAGTGTGTAGAAGAGTTACATTTTTCATTTAGCCATCTTTTTTCATGTTTTAATGTGAACTTGAATTAAAAAAAAAATTATTTCCACTTTGTTTATATACTACTTGGTGTATTGTGACTTCTTTTGGTTTTCTGAAACTTAATGTTATTTAATGTTACTTTCTCTTTGATAGTTTATGAAAGGTATATTATATTTTGGTGTTTGTAACTAGGTAAAGTTTTTTTTACCATGAGACTGATAAATCTAGTCACGTTATCCTATGGACATATAAAAGGTTTTACGGTAAACTTTTCTTTAAAATTAACATTGGCATTGGTACAAATTTTGTGAATTTCTTATTGTGAAGTCAGTCTTCTCACAGATATTCTCAGGTTGACAGACCTCTCCCATTTCCTTGATGGATTGATATTCAGTTTGTAGAATGAAAAGTTTCAGACTTTTTTAAATATTGTATTTTTAAATGGGAAATGTAGCGTGCTATTGAATTTATTAACACCTTTCTCATTTGTTAAACAGAATGATATTCCACTTGTATAAATGAAAACTGTATGGTTTCTTCATAGATTATTGTTTCCATTGACTTCTTTCTATATAGCCCTTCTATGGCAGCTTTTCTCATGTGACTTGTTTTAACAGTCTCATTTATTTATTATTGATATGAATAGTTGGTGGATATAAATAAAAGAGTAACTTATTGCAAGTATACCCCATTTTTGTATACTGGATTGTATATTTCCAATCATATGAGAATGTCCTGAATCTTTATTATAAATATATAGAATTAAGAGCAAGTATGTATTTTCTTTGTGTCCATTTCCTGTCAATTGTCCTGTTTTCATTTTCTATTTCATATGTGTAGTAAAATATTTCAGTTATACATCCTGTTAACAATTCACAAATGTTAATTTTTGTAGGGAAAGTATTTTCAGCTAAATTATTGTGAAATTATGAAGCATGAGGTCGAGGGAGTAGGGGTTACAGTACCTCGTTAGGAAGGGGGAGGGGAATTGGGAACTGCCACGCGCCCTGGTGGCCGGTTTTTGAACTTGTAGTGCGCATGGAACAATGTTAAAAGCGCGGAAAGCTGTTAACGCACCGTTAGTATGGGAGAGGGGCGTCTAGTTTAAAGTCTGTGGTCCCGTGATACATGTACTCACCCAGAAAGCATCCAATATATCTGTATTATGTGATGTCAGCGAATGCAATTGCTCATTGTACAGTCAATTTATTCGTGAGAGTCTATCCTCTCAGGAAAACGTCTTTATAACAGGGATATGTGCACGTAAGTAAGGAATAATAGCAAGGAACCGTACAGCATTCACTAACGAGAAACGTAAACTTGACCCATGTCACTTTAAGGACAAATCGGTCGTCAATTCGCACCATATGGATGCAAGGAATCTAAGGTAGATACGGATGTGTGAATATAATCAACTTATTTTTAATTCACAACTTCTGAGTACCTACTCGGAGCAGAAAGAGTATGGTCAAGAGAATATTGCTTTCGATCGGGACTCAAATCCGGGACCACCTGCCTTTGGCAAGAGATGAACTACCGGTGTACCACCCGCCACGACTCTTGAAGCCCTTATGCTGGGAGCGCTTTTACATGGTTTCCACGTACTTACATGTCCTTCGTTATATGCAATATTTAACTCACAACTTTTAAATACCTAGTTGGGGAGGGTAAGTTTACGTGGTCTATAGCGACGAGGTCTTGTGTTCGAGTTTGTCTGTCGCAATTTCTACTTGGCCTTAGATGATGTGTATTTAACATATGTTCCATGTAATGTGTACGAACGTTGTTCCTAACTTTGTAGAAATAATCTAAACAGTAGCATTTCGTTTATCGTTTACAAAATACAGTGGAGCAATTTATGTTTGCAAGTGAACGTCTTCAAAACGAAAGTAATTTTACTTACATTTACGAAAGTAATTTTACTTACTTTACGTTTTATGATATATTCTTATTACTTAGGGATAATGTTCACAACCGAGCAAATGTTGTAAACATTTATATATAAACTATTATTAAACAGAGACAGCAAAATCAACATGCATTAAAAAGGAATTTAATTATTATGTAGGTTACAATAACAAAATCGTGATGACGTAAAAGAGATATTAACATCACTTGCGTCGTCCAAAGTAATGTCGAAAAACAGTATCTATTAGGAAATTTGAACTCTCATTAACTTAATTTATTAAAATATGTAAATTTTTTCACATTGTAGAAACAATAGCTCATTAAAAAGCTTTTAACCGTGAATTTAAAGATATTTAATTTATTTTTATCTGTAAGATTTTTGGAGGGGAATTATAGATAATTATCCTCAAATGATAAAGGACCTCCTTTGCGAAGGGTTGTTGACAAGCCAGGATGATGTGTATTAGCCTTATTACGAGTGTTGTTTTCGTGAACTTGACTATTTCTTTCAAAGTAGGATTAAGAATTTAATAGTTGTGTCTTAAGAAACACGATTTCTTTGTAATTGTATATGCAAGAGAGAGGGAATAGATTTAATTATCTGAATATAGGTTTACATGAATTTCGTGGGTTAAATTTACATATTATCCGTTGCAGTTCAATCCTCTTTGCTATATCAAATATTTCCATTTCTTAAGTGTTTAATTCGTGTCTAGCTCTATAAATAACGTAGGGTGTATTTATTTATAATCTTAACAGTTAACTTTATCAAAACCTTTTTTACAGTTTAGATTGTTCTTTGACAATTTGGGGCGGGTTTTTTTAATATTGCGGATTGTAATAATTTTCAGCCTTCCATATGTGGACTATGAATCGTAATATACCTTGAGGAAGAATGCAAACTACGTATTATTTTACTATCGTTTGAAGAATTAGTGTTATACGTAAGATACTTCTTCGCTACGTACATAAAAACTAATTACAATAACTTTTACGTTAATGTCGTTCTTTTCAGTGGTTTCATAAACAACCTTAATCAGATCTTCATAGAAAATCATCATTAACGTACCGTGTCGTAAGTCAAGTGCCTTTCCCTAACGTTGTGTTTTGTGTTGTTTTGCAAGGTTTTGCAAGGGTTTTTGGAACTTTTCGAGCACGCAGTTTTAAAATGTTAGGTTTTTCGCAAACAATTTATTGAAGAATTGATCTCAAAATTTGCGGAATTTTTTTCATTTACGAGCTTTTGATCTACCCGAACCAGTTCTTCATAATCCAAAGACGGATGCCTACTTGGTTCCTTAACATGCACTTGATGACGCGCCTCATTCAAGTCTAAGACCTATCTCCTTATCATAAAATCACTCATCTAATTTTCTCCGTTCATCTCACAAACCTGTCGATAAATGTGGAATGGCTTAGTGTTCTTCTCATTCAGAAAACAATTACAGATCCAATCTCGTACGCGACAGAATTCTCAGTCAACTTCGCCATTCAAACCAAGAACTACAAGTAGTAAACAACAAAACCCGATCTCAAATGTCGTCATCTCCTTCAGAGCATCAACTACGCAAGGAGCGAACTTCGTTTGCTATGTTGCCGCGTCTGGAAATACGACCGGAGGTTACTTAAGGATGTGCCTCGTAAATTTATATGTGGGTCGTTCCTCTTGCACTGTTCTCAATCGTATATTTTAATATTTTGCTGTTTTTTTGCCTTATTTTCTCTGTCCATTCCTTTTCTTCATACTTAATTGACCTCTCCTGCGTGCGTAAGTGAAGTGTAAATTTTAGACCTTCATTACCACAAGTTAATCTCAATCACCGCTTAATTTCTTTTTCTCGGTATGAACTGACTGATATGATATGTTAACCATTTGTTTCAGATACGTTTTTTACTGCCTGATATGACCCGTCTTTCTTCCAACGAACTACAGGGAAATAAATTGGAGGCGGATGGACGTGACGGAAATATCATGCTTATTCTCGTGGAGCACTTCAACAACAGCGAAAGACTCATATCATTGGAATTGGATGACCAACATATAGAAGAGACCATCACTTTCAAAGAAATACAATCCTATTTTGCCACAGATCAATTTGACATTTACGGTGAAGGTATATATCGTATCGCAGAACCACAAGATGCGGTGGAGTATTTATACCCCCATGCATTGCAGGATTTGTGTTTTGGGGTGCCTGGAGCATCACCAATTTTTAGAAGTATCGCTAGTTCCTTCTCTACATATGTTTGGATTGCAAATGCTGTTAGTTTCATGGTATACGCTTTGGCTCACAAGTATATATTTCGTTATTCCATTGCCACGACACTTTTAAAAATCGTGGACTCCTTTATCAACGGGTCTTTTGACAAACGAGAAAGGTGTTTGCTGATATGGTTGAGTTTTTTCAGTTTGACAATGATCAACGTTTTTACAGGCTGCTTCACAAGTTTCTTGACTACACCAGAAAAAGGTGCAGAAATTGATACACTCGAGGAAATAAACTCTTTTGCTAAAGAAATATACGGAGCACCTAATTATCCTGACATTTATGTGCCACCCGATGATGCTAATGATACCATAAATCAATTGTGGAGTAAATTACATAAAACTGACCGTCAGGACTGGATGGGTTGTTCCAAAGAATTGGAAGATTTGGCCATTTTGGAAACAAAGGTCATTTTAGAGGCGATGGTGTCGACCACGCGCCTAGCGGATCAGAAGTTACGCATTGCAGAGGAGTGCTTTCTCACTCCTTCGTATATCTCTTTCCCTGTAAGAAAAGGTTGGGCACTGACTCCCAAAGTCGACAAAGTCGTGCAGAACTTGGTAGAAGCTGGTATCACTGAATTATTGGCTAAAGATTTTATAGAATATATGCAGACAGCGGACAATTACGAGAAGGTTCGAAATGCTACAATAAATGAATTTATGTTAAAAAAACTGTCGCTGGAACATTTACGGGAACCTTTCATATTACTCTGCACAGGTCTTCTTACAGCATTCACGGCGTTTTTATTTGAAATGTTGCTAAATTGTGCTTACTAACTTCATTAACTTTACCTTCAAATGAACTACTTCCAAATAAATAGAACTGCTTTCAATTAAATAAAAAAATTAACGGCATCGTAAAGAAGAGGAAAAAAGTAACAAGCTGCAAACTTCTTGTGACCTCGTGGGCTGATTAAAAACTTAGTTACACTTCAGAAACAAGAAATGAACAATTATAAATACAAATCTTTAAAAAAAATTACATAAGGAAAATGAAATAACGTATTTCTATGAAGTGTAAAAGTCTTTTTATTTTATTTGATAAAATAAGTAAATTGTTTACTATTGTAAAAACAATAGTACTTGCGAAAGTTATTTACCACGGATATGAGGAGAATAAATTTATTTATAAAATTTATATTTTTAGAAGGGAAATATTCATAAATGTTTCTTAAAATATTGGGTCTTCTTGTTTCAGTGCTTGTCATGCAAAGACGATCAATATTAACCTTATTGCGAAAAATCAGTTTTTGAACTCGACTGTTCCTTCTAAAGTGGAATTTAATTTATTCTGTTTTCACTAAAGTGGAATTAAATTTTTCTTATCTTGAAATCTTGCCTGTTATTGCTCATTATAAATGTATGAGTTTTTTTCATTTCCTGGAGTGGAATGAATTAGAATTATTTTTTAATGAATGCAGTTTAACTTTGGAAACTATCTCAACCCTCCCATCATTTGAAAATTTTTGGTCACTTCCTTTCGTTTTGACATAATACATGAAGTTCAATAAATAAAACACCAGAAAATGTCATTCTCTAATCATAACTGAGAGAAAATTATTTATTTATATATCCATATAAAAAGCTCTGGAAGATATCCGCCTCCGTTTGGAGAATGTGATCTGCGCCCAATTGTACTCTGTCATGCAAAATGACCGTCTAAGACGAATTGTCAATATATGAATTTAAGTATTATGCGAATAAACGTCAAAGAAGCGAATGTTTGTTGCAAATAAATACAAGTCAATAATACGAGAAAGTAAAACAAAAGGTAATATAGATTCTTCTGGTTTGATTGACGAAGAACACATAAGGGCTGCAAGAGCAAGTAAATTGATTTTATGGCTGATACTTGCGATAGATTTAAGAAATTTGAAAGTACTGCTAACATGCAGCAAAATACAATTATCATTACCCATATGTAACATGACGAAGAAGGGATGTATACACGGTGTACAATCTGTGTATCAATATCTAGCAAATAAAAAAATTATAAATAATATTTTGTCAAGAAACCTTTTACCAACTTTTTTTGACCACGTGTAGGACAAAAAGAAATGATAGTCTTAGTACTTTGCAATTAACTAATAAGTACAGAGTTTTACCCTTCATGTTTTGTGTCTTCGGTTACATTTTCTTTGAGCGAAGTTACATAATTTTCACTTTTTTTATAACCTCCCCCCAGTGTAATCCTTTCTAACCAGTCTGTTAGGAATGAGGACCCTGAAAGGTTACTGGTTTCGCCGGTTAATATGAGGTTCCCGTGAAAAATAGATTTTCATTCCAAAAGAGTTCCTACGTTTGCATCAGATTAACACGAATCAAGAAGTAAAGGAGACGAAATTGCAACTCATGTGATTGTATTGTATTTTTCTCATGTCAGCGCATATATACGTCAATGGGAGTAGATCAACTCAAATGATTGGCTCTTATAGACTCTGGTCTTATGTAAATACTTTTGAAAATGTCTTTTGTAAATATATTTGCCATGTACACTCTTTGTGTCCTGATCGTTGGTTTTCCGTGGTTCCCAACGGTGCTCAATGAATTTGTCAGTTGCATCCATTTCAGATATTAAAAAATATTGTACAGTATGTCAAAAGTTTTAATAAACTACAATTAATAATTTGTCTATGCAGGACTAAGTTTAATATTACGGCAGCAGAAAATAAAATTATGAATATTTTTGTGAACAATGTAGACGCAACTGATCAATTCATTGAGAGTGAATACCAGGGCATGTAACGCACAGCCCACGGCATTAAAGAGTTTAAGAAAGCAAAGAGGTTAAAGCCTTGGTAAATGTTTTTTAAAATAAAAATATTGTAAATAAACTGCTCTACTGAATTGGATTTGAAACTTTTATTGTATGAACATTCATACATTAACGCACACAAAAAAGTGATTATAATCATATATAAATTTTTAAAACTTAATGTATGTACGTATATACATTCTGCATGAATTGTATGTATCATAGTTGGAGAGAATTCAGTTGCTATTTTCTCTTTTTACCTTTTACGATGTTTTTTGAACGATTTGGTCACTTCATTTTCTAGGAACTTAAAGTTTAACTTTCCAGGAACATTTGGTTAAACAATCAATGTTTGAGTCACTACCTGCCAGTTATTATACGAAGAAGGAGAGACTTTTGCAAAACAACTGAAGGTTTCCTTGTTTTGAGTCTGTTAAAAACTAATACTCTGGTGGACAGGAATTTTGACAATGCAAATTTAAAATATGTCGCAGAATTATAATGCAACAGAATGGTTAAAAATGTAAAACATAATTTTCAAAATGTGATTTGTAGCAAAATATATGTTATTTGTGTCTATATCGAAACAATTGGAACCCTCCATTTTGAACTTATTAAAATTTTAAGGAATTGCAAAACAAATTGATAACTATACAAAAAATTTCTCCCGTCTATTAGATCTGGTTTGACTGAGCACATCGTATTCCACAGACAAAAATACAAGGAAATAGAAGATTCTTCTTGTTGGATGAGGATTGCAAAGTTTCATTAAGTGTGATACAATTAATTTTTGAACGTTATTTTCATGCATTATGCTATAATATTGCAGCAATGTCGGGCACTTCTATTTGTGTAAATAATAAACAAAATAAAGAAATATTTAGCATTTTTTGTATTTAACTCGACAATGCCTATGTCCTCAAAATAACCTCAGAAAATAAAGTTTTTCAAACATTATTTAATGTTTAATTGCTAAGTGTACGCTTAACAGCTAACTTTTGTCCCAGAAATAATTTTAATTTCAAGACGTTTTATTTCGAATACATTTTCTTGAAATTTTTTTTTGATGCTTTACAGAAGGAACAAAGGACTTCTCAGTCACATGCTTCAATATTCTTTACTGGGAATTTAATACTTCTTCAGCATCAGCAAAACAAAAATTTAAGGGATTCATTTGATGCCAATTTTTGCGGTTTGACTATTGAATGTTTTAAGATTATCTATAAAAAAGATTGAATTTCATTCGTAAATTAAGCATGTAAATAAAGTTCTTTCTTAAAAAAATCAAAAAAACGTTATTAATGACAAAGCAAATGCAATAATGTTATGTTAAGTGGCTTCTATGTATTGTTCATTTGCTATGAACGTCAAATGCCAACATTAGCGTGTACAAAGTAGTGAGACTAACAAAGGCACACTTAGTGCCCAGCTTCATTTTACAATTGCCATTAAGCAAGAGGGATCTTTTGTCATTTGGTGGATGTGGTGTGTTCACATCTCTCGGTGAAATTTAAATTTAAAAGAATCACTAGATTTAAATTTACATTTTGTGCATAAAACTTTTAAAATAATAATGTAAAAAAATATATACGGCTGATATTCTTTGAGATACTTCCTTCACGGCATATTATATGTTCCTTATATTCTTAGATTTATAGCTAATTACTGTGAGAGGAAACAACCACACACATGTTATTGGATTGTCTCCATTTTGCACAAGAGAGTGCTAATTATCTCCGCGAAAGGGGACCAACGAAGGAAATCGTGACCACGACAGAGAAGAACAGAATCGTAAATACGGAGAGAAAATGTTGTGAGTGAGAGGAGTTCGTGTGCAAAACATGTGAACGTTGGTTGAATTAGCGTAGGTAGAATTAAATGACTAAAATATCTGAATTAGATTTAAATATACTAAGTGATATGTACTGATTGTATTTCAACTAGGAAAATTTACCTCGTCTACCATTTCAATTAGATAATTTCAATTATAATTGATGGTTTAATACATAATTAGATGAAGAAAACACATTTATCAAAAAATGACTAAGTTTTAAATAACGAAAATAATGAAATATTACTGTGATTTGTAGTACAATTTCATTAGTATATTTAACATCAATTTTATCATTTAACCCCCTAACATACAAGAAAACTAATTAAATTTTTGGTTTATTGAAATTTATATTAAATATATATTTTAAACTGTTATGTATTGATTTTTTATTAAGGGGAGAGCAACGCTCTAATTTACTCAAGAAACTAATATTTCCAAGTAAACATTTTATAAAAGAATTCTTATTTTTACAAAGAATTATTATTATTTCTTATGATACATGAACCAATTACTATCCAGGAGTCACAGGGAAGTGAGTCATTTATCGCATTTCTTAGTCATCGTCAGCGAATGTTGTGCATTGTTTTAGCGAAGATACATTCTACAGAACAGACAAACGGCATGATTTACAGGTGAGCGCAAAGCGGATGTATTTCGGACAGAAAGAAAAGAACTGTGTTATGTCACAGAGGAAAGCGTGTTTAAACTTACAATTATTGATCGTATAATAAGAGCTAAATACCAATTTGTTTTCTCCGCTCCGCTCCGTTTGTGCAAAGAAACACTTAGTGCAGCTAGCGTCAGCGGACAGGAATTGGGGAACATGAATAAGGGTAGGAGAACGAAGGTCACTTCAGGACGATATTAGACATGTTCGTGCAGGTCTTGTATAGTGCAACCACGCAACTGCCCGCTAACTAAACTACGTTGTTATTGAAAAGCACATAACATATCATGAAAGTAATACTTATTGTTTACTCTGCAATAAACACAACAGTGACTTACTGATTGATCGCATAATAAGAGTAAGGCTGAAGACCAACTTACTTTTTCTTCGCTTCGCTCCGTTTGTTCAATGACACACTTGAGGCCGATAACAGACATGTTCGTGCAGGTCTAGTATAGTGCATCCACGCAACTGCCTGCTAACTAAACTATTATTGTAAAGCACATACCAATATTTTATGAAAGTAATATTTATTGTTTACTGTGCAATACACACAACAGTGAATTTTTTTGTATTTTTAAAGTAATAGAAATAAACCTATTTTACTAAGATACCAATATAATGGTTTAGAGAATGTACTTACATAAGTAATATATAAGACGTAGGACATATATACGAACGATTACGTCATATATTGTTCTTACTAAACAATGTTTCAACATTCATGTTTATTTTTACAATTTGTTAGCAACAAAGGACGGCTCAAACCTCGAGTCGTTACGTTGTGCATTTTAGTGAGAACTAAATGAATTGTAATCGTCCGTAAAAAGGTCTTAATTTGAAATTTTTTATCATATATATAATGGACGTTAATAATAATTTAATTATGAATACATAATAATTTAATTCATATATTATCCCGTTTTAAAACGTATTCTTACCATGTAATTTTTCTATAATTATTAATGAACAGCTACCTTCCAAAATAATACTACTAATTTTTTTTAACAGTTAATGGAAAGTAGTAAGATAAATTTTTTTATTTAAACTTTAAATGACGCCAACTGTAAATGAATCTTTCATTTACGTTCAAAAACTGTTAATATTTTATAATTCTGACAATTAAAATCAAACTGTACATACATAATTTCCCAATATTTTGAACATTTTTACTCAACATGTTTCTATTAGATTTTTTAGGTCGTGATAAGTACGTTTCAAATACATAGACAGTCAAAGACACAACACAATGCAAATTCACAATACGACACAAAATTTACAATGAATTTACAAAAGTTATACAACATAAAACTCAAATTGAGGAACAAATATTAAAAACAATTAAAATGTAAAACTTTAAAATGTAGATGTGAAAATGCGCATTTCTCTCTATTTAATAAACACCACCCCGAAACTTTTGACAATTACATGACGAAAATCTGTAAAATACTAAAATACAAACAGAAGAAAACGCGAAGAAGTAAAAAATAGTAATATTTGATATTAAGAAAGCTTCAAAAAACGAACTCAACTAAAAAGGACGCAAAAAGTTTTTAAATAAAGAAGTAAGGAAGCAGTAGAACAAGTACTAAGTGATATTATAACTCAATGTTATTTAAGGGAAGCATCGTAAAAGAAATAACGGGCTGTCATCCTTGCTTCTCTCAATATACTCCTCTATTAACATTTGTGACCTTCAGCAGGCGACAACTTCGCACCGGAAGCAGTGGAATTCTCTGCGCCGAACTCGCTAGTAAACAAAAATCGACGGGAAAAATAGCTCTGTTGCGTCCCGTAAACGCAAGTGTCTTGTTTAGATCAAGATATAAATATAAAGTTAAAAATACAGTTAAAAACTGCGTATGAGTCAAGCGAGTTCCATAATAGAGTTTTTATATATTTTACCATAACTGATCTACATAAATTAAATAATGTCTTTCACAATTATAACACATATTGTTGTTGTTTTGAATTATTAGTATAAAATTAAAGGAAACAATTTTTCATCTCAGTGATTCGTCTAACTTGGAGTGGAGGTCTCTTCTTCTTACGCCGTTAGTTTGTTCTGACATCGTTCATTCGATGATAGAGGCTGTACGCCTGGTCCGAAATTTGTTTTATCTCGCGTTTTTGGAACGGACGATCTATTCATCCTCACGGCTATCCTGTGTTCCCTTTTTCTAACTGTGAAATATTGGTACATGGTCAGTATGCTTTTACCTCAATGAGTAACTAGTGTCAGTACGATTGTATTCGTCAGTGCTGAG